>JAVQJF010028096.1:0-41451 GCA_036023855.1 Gadopsis marmoratus | reverse complement strand
GAAATGTGCCGTTCAGCACACCGGCGAATGTCTCCTCCGTCATCGTGTTGTTTGTGTTCACAACGGCTTTTAGTAACTCAGTCAGGTAAAAATCCGTGCTGGAATTATGGGAGGAAGTTGGGGTCAAACATGTTAATACGATTAATTAGCGTTAAAAAAATTTATCGCGTTAAAATTTCCAGATTAATCGCAAGCGTTAACGCGTTAACGTTGACAGCCCTAATATATATATATATCATAACAAAAGAGAAAATAAGTATAATATCAGAACAAAATTAGATTGGATAATGTAATTGGACAAAACAAACTCTGGGAAATTTATGATGAAATTTTTGGGTGTTTCTCATTGTTATTATAGACTAAACAATCAATTGAAGAAGATTATTACAAATGAATCCATAATTTATAACTGTTAGTTGCAGCCCTGGTTTAAAGACGAAGAAAGAAGAATTCATTTCAGTAATTTATTGCTGAAGTTAATGATAGTTTTACCTATTCAACAAAAGTTTAAATGACCAAAATGGACATTTACTGGATATAAATGTTTGGAGAGGCAAGTGTCCTTAGCTGTTCAAACTGTGGGGATTTAACATTTATAGTTTTATTTAGAATACCTCCTGGACCTCGCTAGAAAAAAAATGAATCTACTATAAAATAAACTGCAGGGAAAAGATATATAACCCACAGAGCTGTAATTGCACTTGTCTTTCAGTCATCAACCCTCATAATGTCATTCTGCTGATGAGTTACAGCAGGAGAGATGAGTCTTTAAGGTGAGTGCTGTGTGACTTCAGGCGAGGATGAGGAGAAGGAGAGTGAAAGATGAGACGCATGCCTGACAAATCCATTTCAAGCCTCTCATTCTGCAGCTCAGCTCTGTAGGATGGAAAAGTCATCTTGTGTCTTTTTCATTCCCGTCCTATTGCTTCCTCTTTCTTTCACACACATACATACACACACGGAAACAACATTCAAAAACAGATTAGTCCCAAATTCACAGCTTCATGGTCTTTGAATTCTTCTGTGGAGAAGAGGACACTTTGCTCTCACATATCAAATGCTGGGATGGCAGGCCAGCACAACAGCTGGGCCTCAGTGTGTCATGTGAATGGATTCTGCATCATCGGTTCAGTCCTCACGCGGTCTATATAAGATTGCAGTGGAATCACGTTATTTGCAGCATGTAGTCTGCATTCAACAGCACTTTCAGTAAGCACACAAGCCCATTACCTAAAAGAACTGCAGAATAATCTAACTAAAAAGGGTAGGCTCTTACTTGACACATAACTAGATTGAATTGACCAATATGGGCTACACAGTGTGGTAGTGGTACCTAAAGGAGCAAGGCTGGGTATTGTGAACTGATAGGAAAGTGGAATTTGATCAAAATGTATAAAAACTAAAGGGGTTTGTTCAAATAATCTTGATTTTCGATTCCATATTGTTTCCTGAAAGTGAATTTTGGACATGCTGTGCCTCTGTATACATATACAGTATCGTGTTAACAATGTAAAGCCTAGATACAATGGAGCTCTGATTAGTCCACCCGCTGGAGGTGATGAGGTAGAGGTGCCCTGTCAAGTTTTGTGTATGCACTGTGTATCCTTGAGGCCTAACAAACATGTTCCATCCTCATAAAACATTCTTTTAAAACATTTTAAATTGTGCATTTTTTACATCCATGTTTGCTGACTTGCTTGCTTGCCTTTGTTGAAACATTGATAAATGTAACCAGTGTGGTAAAACTGTTGCTTTATGTCGCGGTTGGGCGGCGGGTGGCTCAGCATGTATAGAGGTGTCCACATTGAACAATGGCAGCATGGCCATCTGTGTGTGAACAAGAAGCAATTTGCATAAAAGCGCCCTTTAAATGCATTCCTACACTCGTCTTTCATTCAGTCAAGTGGATTTCAAGATTAATTAAATAGCTAAAGGATTTGATTTAAAAAAGATGGGTATAAACCTTTGTTCTTTTTCTTTGTGTGTGTTTTCACGTGCTGTTCATTCAGCTTTAGAAAGATGGGATCTGGATATTTATTGCACAATGATTTTCTGTATTTCTGTTCTGTTCTCTCTCACACACAAAACACTTGGTGCGCTTGGGAGGTCTTTCCATAGACTACAATCATTTTCCTAGACTCTCTCTCTGCCCTGACCATGACACTGTCCAGCCAGCCAGTGCGAGTGTGTGCTAGTCACCTAACATAAACCTAATTAACCCAATTTTAACCTTGAACCTAAAACCAAATCTTACCACCAAATAGTCCCCACAATGTGAGTGGAATTCCATAGTCTCCGCACAGTCATGAATAAACTAGACAGACACACACAATCTCCCAGTGAGACAGACAGGCTGGCTGGACAGTGTCATGGTCAGGGCAGAGAGAGAAGACAGAGGGAGGTCTATCGGAGCTGCATTCCTCTGCGGGCAAAGCCAAAGACAACATGGTGCCTTCATTTATCTCTTTATCTGCAGCCTCTGTGTGTGTGTTGTATTAAGAAGTGGATAAACTTGGGTTCAGGCAACAGTTCAACGACTTGTATCTCATGATAGATTTCCCTTTTCCAGGCATCTGAAATATTTTTGATGCCAAACTACACACAAATATAATAAACGCACGTTGATATCAAAGCTGCCTAAAACAGATACAGAAATCCCTCTGTTTC
Organism: Gadopsis marmoratus; assembly: GCA_036023855.1. Taxonomy (NCBI): domain Eukaryota; kingdom Metazoa; phylum Chordata; class Actinopteri; order Centrarchiformes; family Percichthyidae; genus Gadopsis; species Gadopsis marmoratus. The sequence continues at coordinate 38,784 of JAVQJF010028096.1, read as the reverse complement.
TTGCAAAACCTGCTCCTAAATTTGAAAAGTTGCTCAACGTTTCTGTCTTCTGTCTCAAGGTCTTTGGTTTGTCTTTTGGTCTACTGATAATATTTTACATATTTGTGGATTCATTTATCAATTTATGTACACTACGCACTGAATTTCCCTGGATGATAAATCTGACATTCGTCACAGAAAACAACGAGCAATCGTGTAAAGCCACACGGCACTAATTAAATAGACTTCAATATACATCCACTAATTAAGTCTGATAAGCAATACCTTTGATATGTACTTTACATGCTTACAGACATTAATAGGCACATCAGCATCATCATACGCAGTAATGGTATCACTTCAGGTTTACATTTTAATTTCCAGTCATATGCTTGATATTCATCCTGTGTTTCTGTGATATTACACTATGACTCAATTTCATGATGAGATCATTAAAGTTTCTTCTAATCCAGTGTAATCCAATTAGGTTAGTACATCATCATTATGAATGTGCTGGGGGGGTCTGTACAGGTTTCTATTTACGCACACTTGTTAAGATCTTTTATCTTAACCTTGTCTGTCCCGCTCAATTACGGGTCCTCCATGATCCACCCCTGTGTTGTACAAGTCAAATGTCCTGCACCCATGGTTACTAATCTCTCTGTTTAACGCTCTCACAGGATTTTTAATAAAGTTACTTGACAGGAAGTATATGTATGCATCAGTGCCTGTGTGCTACCAAGGAACAAAAGCAGCTTCATTGAACTTTAAAAAAGGACCCTGCCATTACAAAACAGACCAATAGCCCAATATCATATGCTATAATATGTCAATTGGCTTTACAAGCTTACACCAGCAATGATTCCCAATAAATCCCAAACTACAGGACGATACCCTCCACAGACGGCTGGAGGTGTAAAGTTCAAATTATACATTCACTGTCCTTGTAGCCACAAGTTTAGTGTGGTGTAAATTCCAATGAATACATTCCACAAAAGCCTTAATTTCAAGAAACAGTTTTCCCGGTTGTTATATTTCCTATAAAAGACTAAAGGACACTTCTTGCGGTTGCCGATCAGATTGTATACAATCCCACTGTAGCTGAGGAGGGCCTCCTGGGAACAATGTCCGCACTATTTAGAGACCACACAAACTTTGACTGGTCGAGCTTCTTTGTGTGTGGCAGTGTTTGCTAACATTGAAGCGAAGATGAAGTGCTTGAAAAGAGGCTAATCTTCTTTTGCATCTGTGATCTAGAAAAGCCATTTTCGGTGCAAACCTTGACCTCACCACAACTGCGGCTCTCTGTTGCGCGGAAAATTAGAGAATGTAAACGTCATAACTTTGATTATATGCGTGCGTGTATCTATCATCTAGAATTCTGAACTATAACTCAACCCCCTACGCTGTACAATGTATGGTATAACCACTGTAAACACCTCAATGGAGAAGCATAATTGTTTGCTCATAGGTGTTTCGTCACTGGACCTCCATGAAGGAGTCAGACATGGCTGATAGACCAGCCTCCTCCTCCTCTGATGTTGACTTTCCCACCTCCACACAGACATGATAAGCAACTGGCATGGAGATGGCTTTGACTTTACTTTAACCAGAACATCTTGTTGGAATCCAGCTTCTGCAAACACATCGTGATCTTCCAGTTATCCAACCCAAACACAGAAGCAGTAAATAGCCAGAACAAACAGTTCTCATGTGTTGAGTCTGGTCTTTGGAGTGACCTGGTGTTAAAACTCTGACAGAAGACAGAACGGAGGCACTGTTATGGGCTAATCAAGACAAATCGTGTTTGGTTCTATCTGAAATGCTTTGTAAGATCCGATTGGAATTAGTCTGGACGCTCCCAGTTCATTTTTGATTTCCAAGGGGTGTTATTGACGGGCGCAGCCCAAAATGCCTCTGGACGCAATTGGATAGACCTACAACCAATCCGAGCAACGAAACGTGTGACGTAGCGCTGAGCGAATCCTGTCGGAAGTACAGGCATCAGCGGCAGCCATCTTGGTTGTTTACAAAAATGCCTCAACAGCGCTCCTCTGTACCGCCATCGTATGAAACCCGCCCCATATTAGAAAAACGGTGGTGATTGGCCCGACCCAGGCCAGGTCGGCTGGAAATCTGTCTGAATGGGAGGGGGACCAGAAGCATCTGCCAGAGAAAATAAAACATGAGCTCGCAGGTTCGTCTGGAGCCCAGGCTAATGTGTTGAATGTTTTTTGGGAAGTGGAAATAAATCTTTGCTACACAGACGCATTCCTGCATTTGTACTGAATGTTGTCACTGGACATAAATTGCGCATTGCAGATTCGTCCAACATGAATGTAATTCCTAATGACCCTTGAATGGATCAACTTAATAGCTGAAACGACTTCAATATTTCCAGACCATGTAATGTAACTCTAAAATTCAAATACAATTCAGCGCAGGTTCTTTAATTGGTGAGCCAGAGGTGAACGTGATCTCACCTGGGAGGAGGGATGGCAAAAATACTAACGCGGAGAAATATTACAACAGCTGCTTCTCTGTTAAATATACTCAATTTACCACATGTGTCTGCAACATCTGAGTGTGTATGAGTGTAAATGTTTTATCTAAGTTCTATTTGTAATGGACACGCGCCAGCTCTCTCACATTTAGATGGCTACCATTTTTTAATATCCCTAGAATAATAATTTTAAAAAGTCACATATGGACACCGCAACGTTGTGTTTTCATGTGTTTGTGTGTAAGTGAGAGAAACAGAGCCATACAAGTCACCTTCAGAAACTGACCAACATCCTGCTTGACTTTGAGGGGATGCCAGCGGCAGGAAGGAGGGAAGGAAATAAAGAAGAAAGAGTGTTTTTGTGAACTGCAGACCTGAAAGTCTTCCAGTGGTGAACAAGAATTAAATTACGGGATCTTAAAAATCCGACAGGAAACAGCCTGCTTTCCTTGACATCACACCAAAAGGCAGCCATTAGGTAATCTTAAATGGATGACTGCGAAAGGCTAGATTCATATCTGGAGTTCAGATCAATTCCCACCAGCTGGCTTAAAGATGGAATGTGTGCGAGATAAAGATTACATTGGATTATTGTGGCAGTGAATAAGAATAAGAATAATAAGAATAGTAGGCGCAATGGTGCATAACTAAGGCCTGGTGCTGAAATCAATAGCACAATATTAATGAGGATATATTTTTGCTTTCCATATAAATATATCACAATATTGCAAATGGATGCAAAATTACACAAAATACTAAAATGTATGTACAATACAATGAGCTTGGTTCCTCAGTTATGAATTACATAAGACAAAACTCATGTAAAACTAAAACCATAAAAACTAATTTGTTAGCTTTTAATTACATTTTGTTGGAACTATTAATTGGAAAATATAAGATCTTGGCATTATTTTTATTTGAGAAAGTTGCTAAGTTGGAATCGTTGAGTATATATGTATTTTTTATGTTTGCCCAACGATTTCAACACCAAAACAATAAAAATAAAAACATCCGAAAGAGACGTTTAAAAATTGATTTTTTTTAGAAGTGTGTTCACATCACATTATGTTGACAGCTGGCAGACATGTCACAGCTAATTTATCAGTGATTGCGTTCGTGCTTCCTGCTCACGGCCCTGAATCTGAAACAGCTTTGCAATCAACCACGGTCGACCACCACAATAAAACAATCCCGCCACATACTGGAAAATTCAATACACAAACAACAGACACAACAACACACGAGCCCCAGCAGTCCAGCTGCAGAGTAAGAATGTAGTTTGATTGTTTAGTGACCTGGGCTGGGAAACAGAGGGTGAGAGTAGATACATGTATTATTGCTAACAGAGAATGAAAAACAAAGTATTTGTACTCTCATGATTTGTCTTGCATCATATCTGAATGATAAGGTGCTGAACTCACCCTTTCTTAGCTTAACTAGTTGTTCTCATTATAAATTGGAATGCAATAATAATGTGAAAGTTGATGAAAGCCAGCGTGAGCACCAAAAAGCTGTGTTGTTCTTTCTTAGCATAGCTGGCAAAGCGAAACCAAACAGCTGATGCCAAAAATCTAAATGAAAGAATGTAAAAGTCCAAAGCTACATTAATTGCTCTTCATATTACCAATACATTAAATTGTGTATGTGTATGGTATACAGTATATGTCTGACCATGTTAAAGGGATCAGTCTCAGTGACGGACCCACAGCAAATTATCACCCAAACACTGCATGGCTTTTTAGCCGCCTTTAGTGAAATGTTTAAACTGGAAATTCAAAGTGGTGTGTGTGACAAGGAAATGCAATTTCTGTTGGTTTCTTCTCTTTATTTTATAGAGGGTTACACAACAATGTCTCTACACTCAGCCAGCAGTCATGCTGATGGTTCTCGCTGGGGGAGGTTGTGTGTGAAGTTCAGCCAGCTGTAACTTAGCTGCAGGAATGTCCAAATGAAGTGACAGCGGTGGCGGCAGTGGGGTTTGTTTGATTTCTAAGTGTGGACCCTGTGTGATGTGGCAGACATCAAAGTGAAGCTCTTGCCGTGAGAGGCTGGATGACTTAATAGGCATGTGTGTGTCTACAATGGAAGTACCTGTTTTCTGTTCCTGTTGGGGTCTCTGTGTGTTTCCTGGAGTGACGATTCTATGAATGGATCGATTGACTCTCACTACTAATATCCCAGCTCTGAATCCCTCTTACTACCTGCATTGTCATAAAAACACATTATCTACTGCATATTACTAAGATTTGTTAAACCCTTTGTTTTACTGGTTGATTTTAAAGTACAACTATTAATAAAAACAAGATGAAAACACAGGATTTTAATCTGCTCCGATTCCCTAATTGACTGACTTGATGGTCTTTTAATACCTGAACCAAAATAACAAGCTTTATTATAAACATTTTTGACCAACAGTAACCTGATGGAGCAATATTTTAACAAGTTGTTGCCCATTTTGTCTGACATGGGTGACACGATAAACATTCCTGCCAATGTTTCCAGTGATCAACAGGTGGCGATAACGTGCCAAGAGAAGTAGCGACGTGCCATGCAGCAAAATGCAGTGAAGCTAACTGAAAGCACAGTAAACAGAAACTCCACAGGCCACCTTCAATGTTCAGTGTTGTTAGTAAACTATATTTACAGCTAAACCTGCACATTGTAGTGGCAGAGTACAGTATTCTGTGTGTTAACTGCCAGCATAGTGGGCTATCAGCATATCATAGTTTATTGTCACTATATGACATATTTCTCAGGAAAGAACTGCATGTCTTTCGAGCTTGCATGAGATGTAGATGTTTGATCACTATCTTGTTATACAGTATCCTATGATATATGCACATTCAAGCCACAGCGGGCAGCAAAGCGGACCTTTCTATTACATGAATTTAAATGTTATGAAAGGTTGTGACTTTAAAAAGACATTTCCATAATTTGTTTAATTCCGCTGTTCCAACTTGTCATCCCACCAAACTCAGTTGGAAACAAACAACCGCTCTGCACCGAGACGCCAGCTCTTGTAATTTTGCATTGTATGTTTCTCTGGACTTCACTGAGCTCCAGCACCACAATTAGCTGGATGAAACTCCCCCGCTGTGTGTGTGTGTGTGTGTGTGTGTGTGTCAGAGTTGCCCAGAGTCTTTGGAATCTGTTGTTGCTTAATTAGTCTGCTAGTAAAACAGAAAAGAAATGTTTAAAAGGACTAATTCAGGCGCCTGCTATCAAGCTCTTGAAATCCCTGAAGCTTTAACTTAAGAAAAAAACGAATAAAATCACTGTGGCCGTTTATGGAGAGCTGCATCAGTGAGGCCTGCTGCTGTTATTTGCGTTTTCGTTATTTACACACTGCAGTGCTCCACTTTATTGAATCTCATGACCTTATTTGGCTTGATGCTGAACTGACTGTTACAACTTATTCTTATCAAAGTAAGGCCGTCAGATGGGTGTGATGGGGTCTTACAGGGGAGCAATGATCAAGTGAAAACTGCGAGAAATAAGAGCTAAAAGTGATATTTATTCAAATCTAATCAAGGAGGTTTAAGTACCAGTGTTATCCATTTGCTTATTAACCTACAAGTTAGTTATAAAACATACAAGAAGTATATATTGTCATTCAAGAAGTTCAGTTCATATAAGCAGGAACCTTTGGAACTTTTTATAGTAAATGATGCTGGATGCCAAATCTCAGGGTTTATAGAAATGAACAGTTGTTGTTACGTTACTTTATATGAGGAATGACTAAAGCACCCAAACGCACAGGTAAACAAAACACACGTTGTAGGAAGCATACACACATTTCTGCATACAGTGTCTTCAAATATATTATACTGCATAGTATAGTATGTAAACTATGTAACAAGATAAGAGTCTGCACCCACTCTGTAAAACCCTTATTTTTATTAAATTTAGGAAAAATCAGTTTCTCTGTAAAGCTCTCACTTTATTGAAGGTGTATAATCATAATAATTTAGGAAATTTCTCTGCAAAACCACTAATAAAGATTTCTGTAAACGTATTGTTTTTGTACTTTATTTGAATTTAATATAAGTTATATTTTTTTTTCGGTTTTTGTTTGGCTGGTGCCAGTCATTTGACCACTTAACAAATTTTTTTTTGCAGTGCATGCTAGCAGCACAATGGTGCTTTGAGCTGAATGCTAACGTCCTCAAAATGACAAAGCTGGTTTAACATGTTAGCATGATAAAAGTCTGAATATAAATGATCTACATCCTCGTTAAATAGTATTTGAGTGATTTGATAGAATTTGGCGAGTTGTTGTTGCTCTCTGCGGTCAGTAATGGTGGCCATGCTTCATGCTGAAGATGACACCAAAGAAACAAGAGAAATGCTGTTCTTGGTAAAATCGCAATGCACCGATGAATGGTTATGCAGCCACACAACCATGGTGACGCCACTTGCTCTAATTATTGCAATACTTCTGTACTGAGTGCAAAGTTTTCAGCCTCAAAACATCTTTGCAGCACTGAAGAGAACAGAGAGAGAGACTGAGTACCAGAAAGCGAAAAAGAGAGAGAGAATGAGGTCTGGTCCAATTAGTCTTGACATGTTAATGACCTGTGCTTGACTCTGACTGCCTGAATGAGGCTGTCCGCTGACTTTTAGGACCTCTCTTGTTGAGGAATGAAGGGCTGACTGTTCTCTGCATGTGCTCCTCTTATGATGGGACTCTGGACCGTCTCCAGACTCTTGTCTACAGGAAGGACCAGGACCACGACCACAATACAGAAAGTCATTAGAAAAGGCTTTATGTTCTCAGAATCAACTTAGGGGCCCTGGTACTGTGTGTACATGACCTGGTGTGCACGTGCATGCATGCGTCTGCAGTCATGTATGTGGTTTGTGGCTGTGCATGTTTTTCCAATACCTGTGGGTTCGTGCGTGTGTGCATGTCAGTATGCAAATGTAGGCTGTTTTGTGTACATGTTAAAAGACTACGTCTGAGTATGTACAAGCATGTGTTTCTGCATAAATGCACATGTTGCTGATTTTCTCGCCCGAGTCGAACATGAACAGGCCGAGATCAGAAACACCTCGTCTTCTGCGGCAAAAATGCTGATTGTTTTCACAACGGCGTGGCCCAAATTCTGTGCAAACAACTCCACATTCAAGACAGGTTTTTTTATCTCGTATCATGTTGTGAAAAGAGTGTGTGCTTTCTTAAATAACCTCAAAAAGGAGCTCAAGTACTCTAAAGTTTGTGGTTTTAGTAAAATTAGCCTGTCATTGTTTTCAAATGGTCAGATCCTCTGCCCACATCCTCCGCCTCGCCAGTGTCCCACAGACCTAATAGTTGGAGCCTTCTTATGGGAGATCTTACAGGGCTGGACCAAAGATATATATACAGAATTCGCCAAAAGTGGTGACAGACAGCAAATAATAAAGTAATAAGAGACAGAGAGAGAACTTTGATCCTCTGCCAAAAACTGAGATTCAGGTTAGGAAGTGAGCAGCCTTGCCTGCACACCTTTCGGCGCTTGCTTGCCTAATAGATTGTATATGTTAACAACTGTTCGACACATGTTTTGTCTATTAACAACATGTGAAGTGAAGAAGAAATTAGCAGCAAAATGATTTACCCTGACAGAAGGGAACCCCTGAGGTATTCAAGAACTTCAATGTCTCTGCCAGCTTTTTAGCGATGATAAAATATCCACGTTTTGCTTTAATTTTAGAGAAGTGAAATCCTAAGTAACAACGCTAAATAATAAAACCCAGCCCTAACAGTGTGTCATGTGGCTCAATTAACGCCATTTCACTCTATGCCCCTGACCTTCGTGGGTAAAACAGCACGACTCGACGAGAGAGGCGAGTCCATGGACGAGTCAAGGGGGCACAAAATAATTATGCTAACAAATGCACGACCAAACCCAGTGACTACAAAAAGCCAAAATAACCCAAGCTGCTACGAGGCCTGTTGCCTACCTCTGCTTGGCAATAACATGCCTGTTACATCTCATGAAAGACACAAGCTCAAGCTCAGAGATTTCATGGCTTAAACGTAGAATAACAAACCCACCATCACGTTTTCCAGCAATTAAATGGCTGAGGAAAAGAGCACAACCATGCCAGCTGCATGTTCGCTCTGACTGGAAAACATGACTCAGTTGCACCTACAGTATAAGTTGGCGAGAGGCAACTGCGTTTTAAGATCCGCAGCATGCGGGAGGAATATAACCCTGTAAACATAACTGGCTTACATCCTCAGTCATACCTGTAAAATACTACAGGTGTCTGTGAAAGCTAGACCGTCTTTTGATATACTGCGTAAATGGCAGGTGGATGTAAATCACTGGACTAACAAAACACACCAATTGTTCCATAAATTGCATGATTGTGCCTATGATGATAGGTGGTAGCCCAATTGACCGCTAGATCCAGCTCATAAACAGATCTAGAATATGTAAATCCTGCTTAAATCCCCTATCCTGAACACCCAGGCAGTCCAAGCGCTGTCTGCAAGACCATATATGGGCCAATCTCTGGCTATTAGATGTGTTTGTTGGGTGTTTTACACAACCTGTTTTTCTGACAACAAGCTCCAGATGTAGCACAAGGTATTTGTAGCAATGTCTGGCCAAAACACAACCAAAAACATCTCCACTCTCCACAGAGGAAAACAAAAATGGGGTTTCAAGGCACATATGGGTGGGACTTGTTCAAAATAAAAATGCTAAGAAATAGGAGGAAACAATCTAGCAAGGCTCTTTTAATAGTCCTGATCTGGAATATTCCACAGATCAGGAGCACAAAGCTAAAGAACTGTTCTGTTCTGCTACAGGACAGAAGAATCAACTGTTTCAACCGTGTCTTATCATAACTTGTTGTAATAATTTGGACGTACGCAGAGAAAAACATCTGAAAGAGCTTAGCAATTTTCTAAAAAAGGGGTATGCACTCTATTCTGCAGCTGAGTCTTTTGGCATTAACGCTAATGCAGAGACAAAAGAAAAGCAGCAGCTTTAGACAAAACTCTGCATCTGGTTTCCTTTTTTAGAAAAGTTGAGAAAAGGTTCATCACACGTGATGTGGACCAATCAAGGAGGAGGAAGTGTGGTCTCATGCAATACAGCGAGATACTGTAGAATGAAGCTCACCTGAGCTTAAGGAATGGAAGGAATCAGTATCACCGTGTCCTCATTGATTCACACCACCATATGGAAAATGGTAGATTAAATGAATTACTATTTTAAAGTAAAGACTTCAAACGTTACATCATGCCACCATTTGGGCAGCCCGACATGCACAGTGTGCAGTTTTAATGCTACAAAGACAAAACATGTCTCCATGTCTTAGTCATGTCCCTCCTCTTGAGGTGTGCCAGCCAAAACAAGCACATGCAAAGACAAAAGGTTTCTCCAGCAGGCGCCTCCGAGATGATAAAAGCTCGGGTTCTGGCTCAAGGACATTTCAGCAGGCTTAGACGCTGGCCTGGCCATCATGGGAAACGAACATATAAATCTTTCATGTGACCGATCTCTCTTCTGCCACCGAGTCTCCTGTTAGAGCTCGGTCCTATCTGCACGGAGGTAAGCTTGTAGAAGTAATGGACTGATAACGCAGCTCTTAACCTCACGATGAATGGAGCAGGATTCATGTGGTTCTTTCATCCTCTGTCATTTGGGTTTTATCCATCTCTCTTTCTGTTTACCCCCCCCCCCATTCACTTGTCCAAAACTAAGATGTAGGATCAGATGCGCCGACACAGAAAACACTATTTTATACTTATCATGCCATGAATGCAGATGTTTTAAGGCAAAGCTGAGGCGTCACGATCCTGCTAGCAATGAAATACGGACGCGTTTGAATGAGACGCTGGCCGAGCCATGAAGTTGGGGGAAGGCCAAGGGGGCCACGTAAGAGCTGGGGGAAAAAATAAAACAAAAAGTCAAAGTCAAGTGAGAATTAAAACAAAAAGGAAATGTGGATAACACAGGCCTGAATCTGGGCTCGCATCGGAAAACTGGCAGGCATTGTGAGTGCGTTTGTACGCGCACTTGCCTCGCAAAAATGTGTGCTGAATGTGCATGAGGCGACGGGGCCTCCCGTGCAGTTACGCTGGAGCCACTTAGCTTTTTGGATGGACGGCATTTAATTTAAGGAGAGGCCGGTTGAAAAGCTCGGTTTGATTGCCTTTCTAAAACAACCTCATCTAAAAGCCTTAACTAACCAAATACCTCTGTGACAACGACGGAGTGGTTCCAAACTCTTAACTACATCTCTGTGCCTGGGAATACACACACACACACACACACACACACACATCCATTTAATGGCATCAGCCGTGTGGTTACGGCATGAGTGGGTAGCTTGGGGGAGAAGAGGTCTTGAAATGAAATTAGGCTTTGTGAGAGCAGCGGATTCCTCCAGGATCCTGCTGGTCTGAAGCCAGACAGCCCTTAAACCTGCTTCTGGGTCTGTCACATCTCTTTCTAACTATCTTCCTTAATTTTCCTGCCCTTCCAACTCCTTTCCGTCTCTATCAGCCTCCTCTTTGTCCTGCTCTCCTCTAATAACAGAGTTGACATTTACAAGGAGGCCACAGCAGGGTTCGCAGAAGGTAACAGCCGTAAAGTCTGACACACCTCCAAAGCTATCTCATCCTTAAACACACACACACACACACACACACACACACACACACACACAGTGAATTGGCCAGGATGATACTGTGCTGTTACGCCAGGGTTTTTCCAAATTAACCAGGAGGAGGAACTGCAGCGGTGTATCCTCTGAAGACGCTGGAATTTCTTACGCCACTGTGTCAGAGAGGGAGTGATATGAAATAACAGCTAATGCTAATTTCCATAACTCACAAGTCCAAATTTCCACATTGCTATTTCACTTATTTTGTGCCAATCGCTGAGACATGTGATGTTTGAAAGACATATTGTTTGTGCCTCCAAATTTTACAGCTAGGGAAACGTTTTGGTGGCTAAGTGAATGACTCTGCCTTCTTTATTACATAATGTAAAAGTGATTGGTCCCTGAGCAAGGCACTAGTCCTTTAACAGCTCAAAGCTAAAATATGGAACTTTTAGCCTCAAGTCCTAAGCTCATACACTGTCGCCTACATCTGCATCAACCTAGAACTATTTCGTCAGACTGTTTGCTTACAGTAAGGGTCCCATAAAGCAAATTACTGACACAGCGGCGTGTGTGTCTTGGTGGAAACACCAGAGGGCCATGATTTAAAACATAATGACAGAGGTGCCATTGGAGAGGAGTCAAGGACTTGCTATTACAGTAACATGTTTAACTCAAAATGCATATAATCGGGACTAAATGCATCTAAGTGGCATGCAAAGAAAATGCAGACTACAATTAGCAAATCGAGTATCCTCGAACACTCACAGGCTGCACAAACCAAATGATCATGGCCTTGATCTCCTAGTAAATCAGTTCTGATGCCAACTCATGAATCGGGTTAAAGGTGGTGTAGGTTTGTTTCATCACTTTGAGAAACATCCACATAAAAAAACATGACTGTATAATGAAATCCTCTGCCGATTGAAACCTGGCCCTCCCACAGCCACACACAAGGGTAGTATGGGTACCATGCAGCTCAAAAGGAGCCATCCTCCATCACACGTAATCTCTTCTCTGCCTTTTATGTAGCCACAAAAAAAAGGCCAAGCTTGTCACGCTTCCAGAATTTTGTGACATAGGTAACATCACATGTGGGAGTCAAGTTTAAAACGTGTCACGCACATACAGAGCTCACAGGAGGTCAGTCGTCGTTGGAAAACTGATTTCACGATTCAGATTAGAAAAATCTCCAAGGACAGAGTGAAGCTGCATTAAACAGACACCGAGCTCTGCGCTCCCTTTGGCACTGAGACATTATATTACAAACTTTTCAACAGATATAGCAGTAAGACTTTCAAGTGAATAAAGTCAATAAAATCACCAGCAGGACTTTGCATTACTGGAGTTTGGGTTATGCTTCAAATGATTGTTTATTCTGTGTGTGTGTTCTCAATGCTAGACAAGAACAGACAGTTTAAGAGGGGGGTAAGGTTTCAGCCCACATCCCAGAGTGTTACCATAGACGAACTAAGTGGGTACGTGTGTGTCCTTCATTACAATTCAACCTCGAGGGACGTCTGATGTCACCTGCATAACAGAGCGCTGAGAACAAAAGATGGACAACGCGCTCTCTTTCTAAATGTGTGCAGACTGTCTTTCCTTCCATCTTGCTTTCTTTTACTCCTTCTCTTGTTTTCTCTCCGACTGAAGCTGGACACACTAGTGGTGAAAGATAGTTTAAATAAAAAGCACCAGACTACCCGGGCTACCGTGTGCGCAGTCACCCCGATCCAACGCTCGCATCGCTGATTAATCGTGCTTTTAGTTTCTATTTGAGTTTAAGACAGACACTAGAATCATGAAATCATATGTATAATCAAAACATCAAAAGCGCCACACAACATTTTATATATATATATATATATATATATGTGACTTTGCTCAACAAGTGAATCTTGGAAAATGTTTTGGCACCTCCTCCACCACGGTTTCTGTACACTATGGCATGGTGTCGTGGACACTTAGAATATGAATTGTCAGCATGTTTACAGAAACCTTATTTGTTGTGTTCAGACAGATAAGATTTGTTTTTAAGATTTTTATTATTATCGTACAACTCATATGATGTTTTTGGAGTATAGATATTTTGTGTCTCAGTGTTCTGTAATGAAATCATTATGTCTAAATATATACATACATATAGTTTTCATAATCTTCATTACCAGCAAATTATTGATTATAGAAACTTATCTGAAATTGAAGTTTTGAGCTGCATAATTTCCAACTGTCCATCATTCAAATGTTTGCTGGGCCCCTAAAAGCATCCTAAAGTGGTAAAGTAATTAGATGTAACCAACCATCAAAATTCCCAGTGGGGATAAAAAAAAAAGAAAGTGTTTTTTACGATTGTCATAGACACACAGCTAATGGAAGACTCCTCCTACCTGCAAGGCAGAGTCCGAAGATGGTGAGAAGAACCAGGATGTAGAGGGAGACGATGGCGTACTTGATGGCTGAGAGGGAGTTCAGGTGACTGCAGCACTGATCCTGCTTCCTACGACGCTTACCAGAACCTGACCGGGTCAAAGGAAAATTTAAATTAGGACCAGAAACAGGAGAAAAGTCCAGATAGATACAATATGCCAGGTTTTCTTGCGAGTAAAACAACGATTGAATTTGGCTTTTAGACTAAACAGTGTTTAATAATGTTGCTTGAACATTCATTTGATTTGTTGCCTTCTACAAAACAAAACCAGTCCTCTGAAAGCTTGTTTAAACGGTGGCCGACATTTTACTGGTACAATGACATACATCAAACACTTAATGACCGCAGTGCACGCAATCACGTTATTTACCCCATAGCACGCTGTAAAGAACATACACTTCAAGACAAGTAAGAGCAGCTTGGTTTGATGGTTTAAAACGATCTTACTTGCATTATAAAAAAAAATTTTTATAAATTAGATTGGAAACTATGCATGCATTTGGCAAAACTAAATAGTTTATAGATTATTGTCTGAAAGCCAATGACATACATTACGACAAAAATGCGCACACACTCACTGAGGAGCTGTTGCTGGAATTCATGCCACCACTTAACACTCCTCTCAGGGTCAAACAGATGCTGGAGAATTAGTTTGGATAAAAGCGACGCAAAACTGTTTATGTATGATGGAAGTGGGTTTTTTCTTGCGTGTATGCCCGTGTGATAGCTCGGCAGGAGGCAGGGATTAAGCTGTTAACGCCAAGGGAACAGTCTTTTCGGGCCAAGAAGATGAAGAGGTTTTTGGAAGGTGGCTTCATCGCTCTCTGCAACGGGAACGCAATATGACTTTTAAAATGTGTTCAGACATCAGCACATAATGCACCGTTTGTAACTAATTGTCCACAACATTGTTAAAAGACATTTATTTGGTTTCTAGGGTTACGAACTTAACTAACCAGGCATGCTAACATTGGGAGGTTACATCAGAATAGACCAACACCGTTCAATCCATTCCTTTGGTTAGCGAGTATTTGCTACTGCTAACCTCTTCGGAATGTTGCGAAGACTCGGCAGACATTCCGTGCATAGTTACAGTTGCTAGGCTACAGTGTAACAGGTATGAGGGAGGGCTTTAGTAAACATAAATGTCAACCGGTAGATAAAGCAAAAATCCACCACATGGCATTAATACTCAACATATTTTAGGAGGCCGCTACCACTCAAGACCAAGTGTCCACGTTAAGATGAACAGGACGGATAGAGAAAAAGCTGGGACCAAACTTAAAATATCTTCTTAAGTTAAAGGAAAATGTGAAATGTGGCGACATTGTGTGGAGACGATGTGAAAAACAGACAGACAGGCAACGTCTGGGAAATCACTGTGGCCACGTGACATGGACCTGATAAATATTACACCGGGATATTCAGTCATGATGTTGGCTTGAATCTGACTTTTAAATGTAAACACTGATTTTGCAGCGCGGCCTTCCAACAGCATGGTTTTCATTTGGACTATTGGTGGACACTGGTGGATGGTTACACACACACACACACACACTTCCCCTCTATGATGCAGAACACACACTCCTCCAGCGTAAGACAAACACAGCTGGCTCAGATGTGTGTGTGTGTGTGTGTGTGTGTGTGTGTCACATGGATGGAATGTATAGAAACAGAAATTACACTCAGAGCCAGTTTGCCTCTTAAACTCAACTCATGCTGAACTTCAAAAACACACATTGTAGGGAAGAGACAAGACAACCGCACATTGTGCAAACACCTTCTAAAAAACAGACAGGAAAGTAAAACCAGCAGTCTGGAGCTTAAGGGGGAAATTATCACATAGTTCTCTGTCTTCTGATGTTTCTTCCTCCGGCCTCAGTGTAAGACGCACATGAAAGGTTTTAGGACCGCAAACAGTTCAACATTTTGGGAAATAGGCTTGTTGTTTGTCGTTGTTCCGAGAGTTGGATGAGAATATCGATTCAATACCACTCTCATGTCTGTGCCTTTAGCATGGCGCTAGGGCAGAGAGGTGATTAGCTTAGCATAAAGACTGGAAGTGGACTTTGTGACAGTTTTTTGCCCCAAGAAATACCTTGTACCCCACCCCCCCAAAAAAAGACAAACAAACCCAAATTTTTAGTGTTTTTACTGCTTCACATTTGCGCAGCTGGCATAGGAGGAATATTTGGCATTTGTACTTGATAAATTACTTAAATGATTAATCCATTATGAAAATCAATACATTATGTTGTTTGTCCACTAAAACCTTTCTTTCCCATTTCTTGAGCGTTTTGTTATACTGTACTTTAAACTACTATTTTAACTTTGTGTGTTATATTTATATTTTTTTATACTGTTGTATAAAACGAATGCTTAGGTCTGATTTTCACAGAAAAATAGCTTAAAAAAAAAAGCACCCTGGTCAAAATAATAAGAAAACTTTGCGACGCTGTTCAGTGACATTTTGGAGCTTTTGTAACTGACATTAGAGAGACAGAAGAGTCAATATTCATTCATCAAGTAATTGTAAACACGTTTGGAAATTACATTATTGCACTGCTGCATGTTCCCTCTGACTCATGTCTGGTGGTGGTGTTGCAAACATACTGTAATGTTTAGACAAAGACTTAGTGAATTTTACACGCAGATTAGACAGGGATTAGCAAACTTGGAGGTTTATTTTATTAGTAAACTTGGAGGTGCAACAATACGCTTTTGACACATATCCTGAGTCTGTTTACTTCCAGCAGGGCCGACGTGAGTCAGATGCTGGCAAAGTCTGTGAATATGGCTGTTTTGGGGGAAAGTTAGTGAATTTACAAGGACAGGGCATTGTTCCTTTTACTTTAACTTCCCAAATCAAATACACATGGTGCTTGGAAAGTGCCACATACTCCATAAAAGTCAGCCACTGGTTCTGTAATTGGCAGGTGATGGTGACATTGCGTGTGCTTCCCAAACAAAACGGCAGAAAATGCTTTTAAAGGCGCTAATCTATGTGCGTATATTTAAACATTAACATACCATTGTCATATGTATTGTAATGTGCTATTATAATTAGTATAGTAAGACCACGGTGGAGAGGCTGGACAACACCTCATGCAAGAGTTCACAACCCACATTTACGCCATAAAATGGATTTTACTTCCTGGATGAACCCTGTTTACCCATAATTTGCAGTGTGTTCACCTCATAATACGCACTGTCCCTGTAGTTGTGTGACTCACAGTTGGATCACACCCTCATAGAAACTTCCTGACTGCTTTGTTTTGCTCTTGTCTACCACGCCCCAACAAAAAAAAAAGAAAAGAAAAGCTGTGCCATGGTTGGCAAACTCTTCTCTATTTTAACGAGGTGTGAAAATGTTCGACAATTAGAAAAGTTGGCCGAGGAGAGTCTTTCTGATGTGTTCAGACCATTGTCCACTTCCTATTAAAATGTCAACAAATTCTCCAGTTAATGTTCACTTAAGACTTTCCCACCAAACTCACTGAGTCCTGACGTCGAAACCTGAGAGCGCCACAGGGTCAACTGTGGATTTGTTGCAGCTGCACCTGTACACACACACACACACACACACACACACACACACACACACACACACAGCCCTCCTGGACATTCCTGGCTTTCATAGATGACCATAGCGAGAGGAGAGTGCCTGCCAAGCGGTGACAGCATGTCCTCTTCTGGTGTGCATGTGTTAGCGTACTTGACTGAGTCTGCATTGGTTATTAGTGTGCATGTGTGGGCGTGTCTGTGTACATGCAGAAATGGCTCTGATGATTTTTCATAGAATTATCTGGGGGGAAAAAAGTTTTAACTAAAAATGAACCCGTTTTTCTGCAGTGCAACAAGTCTGTAGTTTAACAATTTCTTTCAATGGATTTTGGTGCATAATCAGCAGTTCATTTTACAGTTTTTTCCTCTCCTGCTTCTATTAGCAGAAAGTACACTGAGCTGTCCTGGTCATTAGAGAACATAATCTACCAAAAACCACCGTAGTCAGCTTCTCATTGCAGCGGGACATACTGGGGTTAAGGTTTATGTGGACTTAATCCGAAAAACTTTATCAAACCAATCTGCTCCTTGGGAAATAAAATCCGTATTTTAGGTGAAAATCTCTAAAAAAAAGCAAAAACAACAAGCCTTAAAGTTTTCAGCTTCCTACTGTCTCAGCTCTCCTCTTTACCTTCATCACACAAGTTGAGTTTGGACAGGTTGCGTCCATCATAGGCCTCTTCGTACGTGGAGCCGTTCTCCCTCTCCTC
The DNA here is from genome assembly GCA_036023855.1 of Gadopsis marmoratus. Classification (NCBI taxonomy): domain Eukaryota; kingdom Metazoa; phylum Chordata; class Actinopteri; order Centrarchiformes; family Percichthyidae; genus Gadopsis; species Gadopsis marmoratus. The sequence goes on along the minus strand of JAVQJF010028096.1, from coordinate 20,996 downwards.
ATATGTGCTCAGATACATGGCCTTGTTCTCCATCTCCTCCTGAAGAGGAAAGATACACACAGAGTGACCCACTGAAACGGTCATATATTACAAGATCTCAGAGGCACAGATGACAAGTAAAGGAAAGGAGTACATGGGTGGAAAAACTAAGAAATGTAGACCTTTCATACAGGTAGAAGACAATTTCCTTGCGTAGTTTAGGTTTGGTTTACAAAGTTATCGTCACCTGTATCCTATAATAAAATGTTTCAACCCTGAAGGGGAAAGTATCTGAATTGTTTGATGAATATGAAAATAACCAGGCCTCAACCCAAATATTTTGAAACAATGGTGTTCAATGTCTCCGGTACAGAATCCAGAGATTTGAGAATGTTTCATATGAAATGTATGACCATGTAGATGTGCGAACCATGTAGTGAGGTTTAGGGTTAGGGTCATGAAATCTATCTCATCAGTGGGGGGTCCTTGCAGATACAGTTGTGTCAAATGTGTGTTTGTTTCCATTGGTGCCCTCTAGTGCTGTGAATCAGGTGAACCAGTTGTGAGACCCGACTGTTTAACTTACAGCTAAACTAACAGAAGGAAATCCTCATGGTGTGCGGGTTGTAGCTGTCTCTAGACCGATGTTATGGGATTTGTTTCCTCTGCCAAGAGCGTTGCACAGCGGTTGTATTTTTGCCCCATTCCATCTGTCCGTTTGTCTTTTAGCTGCATTTTTAAAAAAATAAAAAAGCTATGTGCACAAGCCTTTGTGGAAAGGTCGACCATGCGGTAAGAAAAGAACGGATATGTCTTTCGTATCAGGTAGCCATGAGGAGTGTGTGTGGAAGTGGCTGCTGCCTCTCAAAGCGCTGTGTTGGGTTGAAATGATGCATCCATCCATTCCATTTTCCACTGCTTATCCGGGTTGCAGTGGCAGCAGGATAAGCAAAGTAGTCCAAATGTCCCTCTCCAAAACCACGTACTTCCTGAGGATCCTGAGGTGTTCCCAGGCCAGCGTGTCTGATCGGACGCCTGAACAACCGTAACTGGGTCCTTTCAATGCAAATGGACGGTGGCGCCGAGCTCCTCATCCTGTCCATCACAGTGAATCACAGCGAGCGTAGATTTCCTGTCCCACAGGTGAGGATTAAGCGTAAGCGTTGACATCACATGAGAAGGATGCTAGGGTTGGGAAAGGGCTCATGTTTAAAACTTGAAAATGTCACATCATCAAGTAGAGTTGGTCATGTAAGGGTTAGAAATAATGTGCACTGACAACGTATAGCCGTTGAATTTGGGTTTAATCACCTTGAATTCTGAACTTTTCTGGATGTGAGGCATCCATGTTTGTTTAGCTTTCGATGACTCTGCATTATTAAGCACCAAGTCAGACAGATGCCAACTGCCCAGTCGTAATTACGACATGAATGTGTTGCTATTTTTAAGTTGGAAACTGGTGATTATATTAAGTCCTATCTGACTTTAATGTAGCATCAGAACATAGATCCTCTGATAAATCCTCCACCTTAAACGGTGCAGTACAATGTCAAAATCAGTGCCAACATGGTGCAAATCTCCCAGTTGATCTCCTACTCCCTCATACCTTCATTTTTGAACAATATCCAAACTCCTACAGTAAGAATTTGGCAAGAATGTGAGCCACGAGAATGTGTCAATCTCCTGGGGCTTCATTTATCAAAATGTAACCTTGAAATTATTCTCCCCAGTTTGCTTCCATTTGACTCGTAAAAAATTGCAAGAAAAGAGCCCCAGAACCGTAAATGTATCTTAAGCAGCTGTGATGCATGCATCTCATGGATTTCACCACATATGCGGGCGGCTGTGGTTCCGGAGATGGAGCCTTTTAATCGTCCTTTAATCCCAGGGTTGATGGTTCGATCCAGTCTCCCACCTGTCAACATGCTGAAGTGTTCTTGGGCAAGGCACTGAACCCTAAGCTGCTCCCGGTGGAGGCCAGCACCTTGCATCGCCATGTGTGTGTGTGAGAATGAGACCAATCAGTAAAAAGCGCTTTGGGAACCGTTAAGGCTGAAAAAGCGCTATATAAGTGAAGTCCATTTACCAAATGAATTGTGAGAGGTGACAGATGTGGTTATGGCAGGATTCCAGCATGTTGCTTTCAAAACCACGGGCCAAATGCACACAAATGTAATGAAAACATTTCCTGCTGGGAGAGGAATGTGTCTCAGAAGCCACTTATCGCGAGAGGTAATTCCGTCTTAAAACACACAGTTGTCAATGTCATCTAGCAGGTGCAGCTATTGATGAGCTACTGCAGATCTGGCAGACAGTCTATTGTATCATAACTCAATGTTTAATCAAATGCACAATTTGAATTTGTCAAGACTTTACCCGATAACGAATTGTAATCAGTTGCTCGTGATATGAACCCCCTTCGGTGCTTTTTGGTCAGATTAAGTTTGTCAAGTCACGTTACTTTTAAGACTGTTTACCCTGAGCTGAGCACTTTTAGCAATTCTAGTTTCACGCGCTACACGTGATGCAAACCCGACGTGGCCAGCATTATGAATAAAGTGCAAGGCAACACAGAACAAATAGATAAGACTCATGACAGGAGCAGTAGCGTCAGACATAGACATTGCTGGGGGGGATCAAATTAAATCTGCTGCAGTCAGGAGTCGGAGGGTGTTGAACTCCCACAAGCCCCGGCGGTAGATCGGCGAGCATTTGACAAAGTCATTAAAAAGCGCTCAGTCTGGACTTTCTCATTACGTAGAGGATGGAGGGGTCAGGTTGACATTTAGACTGACGATAGGTAGGAACTATTAGGGCTGCTAGGAGATCCCCCTAAACTCTCAGTCACACACACACACGAGTGAGAGAGAGAAAGTTATCTTCTAATTACTTTAGAAGAAGTTTAGTGGGCTATAAGAGTTTGCACACACTCAGCTGGTCTCCGTTGGTCAGTGCCAACATAGGATGGTGGGAAAGCAAAGAGTCGCCAGTCTGTCTGTGCTCTCTATTGCCGCAACTGTGGACAAAATAATGGAAACACCACATGAAATTTTGAAGAGAAGAAAAAAAAGTAAAAGAAAACCTCGTGAAGAAATTTTGTTACGCAGGTGAATATTACAATACGAATAGGGCCATATCACCCTAAACACCGACCGGTACATTACAGCAACACTGACCATAAGTGACAAAAGGTCTTGCTTACAGTATATCCAAGCCCTAAACATTCCCATTAACATGCACAACTTGTTGTCAGGTGAACAAAGCGAGGAAATAAGCCTTGAATGCACAATATCAGCGGTTTATCAGACAGCTGAGGGAGACTAAGTCTGGTGATTTAATGTGACTTAACCCTTACAGGAAGTAGATGTTCACGTCCTTCCTCACTCAGATGACTGGGGGCTTTCCTTCTTGGAGCTCCATCCAATCACTACAAAACAGTTGTAGATGACAACAAACCAACAAGCAAGCAAAGCTGCACAAAAGGCGGCGTGCTGTTGCATCTCATGAACGATTTGACGCTCAAATATTGTCAGGTGTAAATATTATTTTGGCCACTTGTATGTCCTGGACCTCCACAGTTGAAAATGTTAGCACGTCTTCACGTTGTTAACGACAACCCAGTCCAAACAAATAGGAAGAAAGCTGCACTAATCTGTATTTTTATATATAACAATTCCAAATGAACGCTAATGCTGCTGGATGTGTAAATAAGCGACTGCTTGCCAACTCGTTGCAGCTTGTCCCACTGCCCCCAGGTGGCCAAATACTCAGTTAATACTGCTTAAATGTAAGTGTTTTTTCAGCCATTACCAGACTTCCCCCCCCCCCCTTTCTGTATATATCCATTAAAGCAAGGCAATAAATGTCTGTTTATGTTTGTGGTAAATGATCAGTAATAGAAGAAGCACTCAGACCTTGTACTTCAGTACAATTACCGCACAACAATGTTAAAAATACTCCATTAGAAGAGTAAGTATCGTCAGCAAGATATATCTAAAGTATCAAAGTAAAGTACTTGTTCTGCGGTAAAATGTCCCCAGTGACATTATTAGATTGTTAATAATGTGAGACCTTAAGAGGGGAAATGTCTCTTTGGTGAAGCTGCTGACATCAGAAACATGTAACAAGGGGTCCCAACCAGACACTGCATTTATTGTAAAGAGGTCACAATACAAAATGTTTGGCAACCACTGGTTTAAACTTTAGTGGATTGTATTTTAGTAATGTATTGTGGGGTTTCTTTCATGTAAAATCTTAATCTGGTAGTAAAAAGCAACTGTCAAATAAATGTAGGGGTAAAAAGTACAATAATTCCTGTTGATATTTAGTGGAATTGGAAGTTTAAAGTAGCATAACATGGAAATACTTCAGTAAAATACAGTATTTGAGTAAATTTGCTTAGTAAAGTTACTTCCCACCACAGAGGGAACCACCATGTGTGGTCTCTGTACCATGTGTGGTTACTGTATGTATTATAATATTATAATAATTTAACAGAGCAAGCAGCTGGAGCACACTGGCATTTAAAACTATTTTAAAAGTCAGTGCGTGTCTGACGTGCAATTACTGTATGTAATTGTTTCCTTCATATACTAGAAGGAGGGACCCTAGTTGGTGCACTTGAAAGCTCACTCTCTCTCTAAACATCCCATGTCATTGCTCAGTCATCCATGTGCAACATTAACCCATTTTTCTCGGTTCATTAAAAGGCAGGAATACTTCACCCATGACTGCTGAAGCACAAAACAACAATTTCCTGCAGATGAGCTCCATTAAACGTGCATTCCCTGTCCCGTTGCACCGCAGCACTGCAGCTTTGTGACTGTTGCAATTCAACCTAATTGCAAAAAAAATTAAATATTTAACAGATGTCAGCAAGTGTGTGGCCCCCACGGTGAACCCAGCAATAAATCATGTGGCGATTTTAGAGAGCTGCGGCCTTTTTCCAGCAACTGCCATTAAAACCTGTCATCGCTCAACACAAAAAGGACATTAATCACTTAAAGCAAGCTTTTGCAAAGCCCCTATCTAACAAATTATTTCGCACCACATTTGCTGACATGCGAAGACCTTTTAAATAAAAAGGGCTATCCCGGGTGTATATTTGACATAACATTTCTTGAAGGAGGAATGACAGGTGTCACACAGTCCACGGAGCTTTAAGACAGGTGCAGTCACTGCACAGTCAGAAGAGGACCTAAGCAGGTTTGTGCAAAGTTCAAAAACCTTGTCAGATTACTATGTTAAGACTGTGCGACACAAAACTGAGACAAACTGAGACAAAAGCACAGTCCTTCCCTCTCACCTTGTCAGCTGTCAATTGGAAATGTAAAAAAAAAATAAAATAAATACAAAAAAACGTATCACAGCTCCTCGTTTCTCATAATTCCCCAGAAAACGCTGCGTGTTGACCGTGGAGCTCCACGCGGTCTCCGTGCAGCCCGTCAGCTGTCAGGGTGGAGGGAGAGGCTGCACCGTGCAGCGGCAGCCAGCGGCTCTGTGGAGGAGGACAGGCAGACCCACAACACCGTCATGTGACCATCACAAACCTCCAGCTGAGGTTCGACTCTGTGGCCGCGGAGCAGCTGTTTGGAAGCTGAGGGGAGGGGGGGGGGGGGTGTGAAGAAAGTAAGATCCACCTGCTGTACGCGTGCGCCCTCTGTTGGGTGTAGATGGTAAATTACAGGACTAGTCGGTTCAATAAAGAAAATGTAAAGTCATCTTACTTCGCTTCACCGGGACAATCCACCCAGTATGCTGGCTGCTGCTTTAACAGGAGTCCTTGGTGCAAAATAATAATAATAATAATAATAATTAACGTGCTTTATATGGTTGAACAAGGATTAAAATATACAATGAGGCAAATGAAATCAGACAATTACAAGAATACAAAAGGAACATAGAATGACATACCCAACAACAATATAAGATACAAACAATAGAAATAATAATAATAATAAAACAGATGTTGGAAATAAAGACTGTACGATTGCATTAATAAAAAATTAATTTTTATTTATTTTTTGTTATTTAAAAGATGCCACTGATTCTGCAAACCCCAGATCTTCGCATGTTCAAAAGAAGCAGCAAGACAGTTAAAACATATCATACGGTGGCAAACCATAACGGTGCCAACATGCCGGGCGGCACCTGAAGGCATCAGGGAGTGTGTGTGTGTGTGTGTGTGTGTGTGTGTGTGTGCGTGTGACGAGCGCGCGCCCGCGTGGTGGGCGGAGCCAGGAAAAAGGAACGTACCTGTCTAAAGAACCCACTTCCCGTGTGGGCGGAGACAGGTAGAGAGGCGAGGGGCGCCATTAACACTGTGCCTCTGTCAATCGGACCGTGGCGAAGGTAAATATAACTTATCGCTGAACACGAACCTCTGTAAAGTTTGTAAAGACGTCCGTGGGTTGGGGGTTGGGGGTTGGGTGGTTGGGGGGGAGTCAGGTTGCAAAATGGCAAATGCACGTTATGAAGCGGAAGTCTCCTGTGAACCAGGCCGCGCAAACGTTTCACCACAACGACTCCTTTCATGAAATGAAGCTCGGTCGAGGGATGACGTAATTCTGCAAGACGCCACCAGGTGGCAGGATGACCACAAACCTGTACCGTTTGCACGTCTTGTGTCCTGTTCGAACAATGGAGGTTTGGTGTAGTCTGGGTCATTCCGTCCCACCTGAACATGGCCGCTGTCTTGAGGTTACACTGTGAAAAATGTTAGTTATAATTGTCACAATATTGGGGCTGGTTTCTGAACGTTGATACTCTCCTTGGCACCATGTGCCATTTTCTGATGTTTGGATCTTAGTTTTCCCACTTTTACACTGAGATAAGTTTGGCATCATTTTCTTTTCTCTTTCTTTTTATGAAAAAGGTTATTTTTTTGTATTATAACATGTTGACATTGAAACTCGGGCAACGTACTGACACTGGTATAGGAGACGTACAAACTGTACCCATTTCTACACAAGATAAATGACAGGAAACGCACTGGAGAACGCCATTATGCCCCCTCCCCCCCCACCACTTGCAATCAAAGACCCCCTCTGTGTCCTTCTGCAGTCACTTCGACTTCAGCTGCCATGACGCTCACTGCAACTGTCACACTGCAGGCGGACGGTGGCAGCAGGGTCACGTGATACGAGCGCTGCAGCAAAGCGACAGACATTGATAACACTCACAGAGTGTGGTTAAACACGGGTTTTTAAACGCAGCCATGTGGCTGAAGCTGTAAACATTAGTTGACAAGTTTGCAGGTAGTAGAGAGCCAGCAGGGAGTCGGTAAGCGCTCGTTGCTGTACGTTCCTTCTGTTTAGTTGTACGTGGCCGGTGTGAACGTGTGAAAGTGGTTCAGAGCAAATAAGAGCCGCTGTATATACAGTCACTTTGTGTCCCTGCACTTCTCGGCCCATATTGTGTAAGAAAGGCTGTCCTAAGGCGTCAGACCAGCGTTATAGACAACAGTGAGGTCTCCTCCGCGTCTTTGCCCCAGAGTGTAAAGGTCTTCGCTCTCTGTATGTCAATTACTCCGCCGGGACCTCGTTACAGCCCCGGCCAATCACGCATCCCCCGTAATTAACACAGGATATTATATTCCTGTATTTATAACCCAATAACTAGACTGGCTTGCTGAAAAGGTCACATCAACAGTTTCGCCCTGTAGCAGCGCAGCCCAAGAGGATTGTGGCTGGGAGGGGAGCCAAACGAACCGGAGGCGTAGAGGCAACATCTTTTGAGTAAACTTTCTTTTTTGACCTCAGAGGGTGTCGGTGTTGGGTCGGTTTCACCTTGCTGCTATGTTCAGCCCGGAGCAATCCCCCAAACCGCGCTCGGCTATTTGGTCGCCGCGATCAGGAGGCTGTTGAGTTAATCACTGGAAGATGGGCTTGTGCCGAGTAAGACGGCGACGCCACACGAGACGGTAATGCGACGCCAGAGCTGTCGAATAGCAAGAGAAGATGACGTCCCCTCACTCTTGAGGGGTCTAACCGCAGACAACGGTGTCCTCGGCCAAGCTTCACGTGGGGCTGCTGCAGAGGGACGTCTTTAATAGGAACTTTAACAATCATGGCAACACTTTTTTTCTTTTCAAATCAACACACACTGCCGTTGGTCCCCAGCGAAATAAATCATAACAACCCTTTTCCGTCTTTCTCTCCTGAACATTTGGTTGTTTCTTATTTCCCGGGGAAAATCTTCTGGCACACAAGTGAAACAGTTTAGTCAGTTAGTCGACGTGCAGAAAATGAATCGCCAGCACATTTGATAAATAAACAATCGGGACATTCAGCGAGCAGAATGTGCAAAAGAAAAAGTGAGAATTTCCTGCTCAGCTATTTTTTTTAAATTTATTTTTATAATTGTAAATTGAATGCATTTGGATTTTTATCTCGTCACTACTGCTATATTAAACATTGTGTTCTGAACCCTTTTGCCTGCTCAGGGTGCTGCTGATGTGGCTGCAGGGCGATGGGCCTGTCAAAGCGAGCGTCACTGTGGTCGGTGGAGGAAGTGTTGCAGTGGGTGCAGGATCAACACCCGGCCCTCATGGGCACGCTCCATAAAGCCATAATTAAACACGCTATATCAGGTACAACCCATGCGTTAAATTCAACTTGCTTTATTGGCAGGGACGTTAGGTGAGAAGATCAATATGTCGAGGGGGTTTTCATCGGCCTCTTTCTGTTGAGCAAGATTATGTTTGACTGCTTATAGTACTTCTGCTTTACACTCAATACATTTGTGAATGAATAAGTACTCCTCCTACCTTCCAGGCCGTGTACTGCTGAGATTAAAGGATCATCACCTGGAGCTTCTAGGGGTGGAGGCTGAGGAGCAGCAGGACATCTTGCAGGACCTCCTCCTCCTCAGAGTTCAAGAGGAAACCAGTGAACTCAGCGACATCTGCTCTGGTGAGAATTGCCAAATGTCTTCCAACTTCAGGTTGCAGCTGAGCACCAAGCTAATAAAATTGTAGTAGAAAGTAGCTGTTTCTCAGCACTGCGTTGAAAAAAGTGAAACAGACGAATTGGTGGCGGTCGTGTAAAATGCACAGGAGTTCACAGGGATACACGGATTTACTGGCCGCTTTCTTCCCGTCACAGTCAAAACAACACATTTTATTTTCAGTCAAACTCAGGCACATATTAAATGGTGCCATATTCACCAAAATAGACAGCATTTGTGCCCAATGAGATAAACCAGTTGCTAACTTATATTTAACTTCTTCTCTTTTCTGCTCTCCAGAGTGTTTTTCTACATAGCGGGGAATAAATATCTGCGGAGGAAATGCAGCTTACTTTTTGATTTTCCACCCACCCGTTCGTTCGTGCGAAGGAGGGAGAAAGGTGGGAGCGATGGAAAATAACAAGAGAAGGTGACGAGAAAGACGAGAATCAATGAGGAATGAAGAGAGAAAGAAACCCATTTCGTGTGTGAAATCTGACCCGTGCAGATGGATGAGATTAGTTTTTGTCTGAGTGTATTTTCCTGATCCCTACTGCCCATTAGTCTCTGTCGTTCTGTCTTTCTCTGTAGTGGTTTTCCATCCCATCAGTAATATTGTGAAAGATTTTTAGCTATGCTAGCAGGTTTGTCTGTCGGTCCACCACTTTGGTCAATATCTCAACAGCTGTTGGATGAATGTCAATGAAATTTTGTTCAGGCATTCGTGATCCCCAGAGGATGAATCCAACTGACTTTGGTGATCCGCCGACGTTTTCTCTAGTGCCACCATGAGGTTCACATTTGTGGTTTTGAGTGAAATGTCTCGACAATGTCTGGATTGCTATGACAAACATTCATATCCCCCTCGGGATTAATTGTAATAACTTGATTATGGTGATCTTGCACAGTCATCAAGTCAAAAATGTAATTTGTCCATTACTCTGATTTACGACCAGATACTTGCAAATCTAATGACCGCCTAAACTACACAGTTGTTTAGTGCTAAGTTTAGCATGCTAACATGCTTAAAGCACCGCTGCATGTGTAGACTCTTGGATTTGATAAACATGTTTTATTCAATAAGAATAAGACGATAGAGTCCATCAGCACCCCTTCATAGTGTTTGTTTTAACAGCTTTTATTCCATTGTTGACAGCAAGTAATGCTTTGATAAAAAAAAAATGTTCCCACCAAGATAGCACTTGATAATTATAACTGGATGACACCTACCACTTAAAGTAAGTCAAATCGAAATGAAAAACATCTATTAAATTATGGCCATGTGATAATTTGTCTAAAGACAAACAAGGTCTGAAAATATTCAGAACAAGCTTGTAAATGTAGTTGATCATGGTCTCACATGTGTCTGCTACTGAGCGATGCAGTAAGACTGTACTGCGCCTGTTTAACTTACAGGACGATGCAGACAGACACACCGAGTGAGCGTCCATAAGTCAGAGCAGCTGAGGTTCCATTCAAACATTTCTGCAGTATGTGTCGGATTAGAAAAGCCGAATCCAAACAGTAAAACCTCCTGCTGTTTGCTTTTCTCTCACACACTCGCCGACTGAAATTGATTTTGAAATCCAGCCGTTGGTTTGAATCTCCTGTTTCTATTTTCAAATGTCTGCCCTTGTATTTTTCACTGATAAACCACAATGCTTCCCCCCCCCAACTTAATACTGACGTTACAGAAAATCCTCTCCGATGTTCTGGATTTGATGCTTGCTTGTTTGTTTTTTTTTATACATACTGTCTAATGTGATTAAGGTGAATTATAACTTGTGAATGTCCTTCATGCAAGTAGCCCTAAAACTTTCAGACGCCTTTTTTTATACAATGCCCTATTTCCTTTATTTATGATGTTGGCCTCCTTTTTAATGTGTAATATAGGCACATTTGTATTTCGTAAAAGGTCATGTCTATTTCTGAACATTTGTTTCATGGCGCTGCTGCAGTAAGTTTGGCTGAATTAAAAGTGCTGTTTTGGCAGAGAGACGCTCCTCAGACTTCACTTCGACTCCACTTGTAACCATCAGTCATTTGCCTATTATCTTTCTGCTTTTACAGCTACGGCCTCGAGCCACTCATACATCTAGGACCCTTAAAAACCAAAAAGGTCATAATAATAAAAACATATTAATGCATATTTGTGTGCTGTCCAGATCAGCATGTCGGATTCCAAACACAGTAAACGTAGTGTTGTAGAGCAGCGCAGTAGAACTACATCACATCTACAGCATCGTAATCCAATGACGTTGCAATACCAATTACACTTTCACACAGCTTTAGCTGCTCCAATTTGAAGAAGAAACTGCTTTTGACTGAGGAAATGTGAAACAAAGTTATAGGAGGTGGTGATTTCAAGCTATTGTGGGGCATTCAGGTGACTCCATGGCGTGCCAGTGCTGCTCAGGTTTACACCCAATGACTGTCTGCAGGTGTTACCCCATACTTTGAGGTTTGCTTGGCTCCACTATTAACTGGCAGTTGATGGCAAAGACTTTCTTATATTTTCTTTAATTTAAATCTGGCAGGACACAGGTAAAACCCCTTAATTTTAACCATCTTGTCCTCGTACTCTCTTTTAGTATCATATGCGGTATATTATCTGCTTGTTCCAGGTCTTCATCGACACTATAATCGCTGAACCATTCAATCAAAAGGAAATACTCAAAATCTGTCGTACATCACTTAATACCTCATCGTTTAATCTTTGGGTTTGAACAATGTTTAGCTGCACCGGGTGAGTTTGTAAAGGCTGAGCTACTGCTGGGTCAGTGAGGAAACCAAAGAAAAACAGGAAATAATCCTGAATAATCAGTTTGAAACGTATATAATTATAGACGTGCACTCACACTCTCTCACACACACACAGGAATGCAAAGAGGAGGAGGCAGACTGCTGTTAAGGGCAAGAGACAACATGCTTATGAAAACGTAACCTGGTGTGCGAGTGAGTTTAAAAAGATACGCGCTTCCAGAATAACAAACTTGCTATCAAGTGACCTTCCCTCTCTTTTTCTGACGGTGTGTGGGTGTGTGTGTGTGTGATTAATACCCCAGGAGATGGTGTGACATTTGATTTGGCGGGGCGTGGCCGGGGAGGCGCTTACTCAGCACAAACGTAAATCCACCTCACTGAAAGAGTGAAGGGGGCTGATGAAATACACCACTGACCCTGATGACGGAGCCGAAATGAAAAACTCGGATGCTAAAAACACAAATGCGGATTCTGTTTATTTCACGATATAGCCTCTCTTTTAGGAAACCACACCACCAGAGTGAGCTGTGCTGTGCATCGACTGTGCTTTTCACCAGATTTTGGACCCTGGCTGCAGGGATTTGTTTCCATTTGTCCGATGGTGGACAAAGAGACCTGAGTCGTTGCCGTTCCAGTTCATTTTAATGCTGTTCGATTTGGTTGAGGTCAATTTCTTCCTTTCCCAAATTCAGTAAACCATTTCTCCATGGGCCTGGCTTTGTGCGTGGTTGCATTGTCAGGTTAAAACAGGAAAGCTGGCAGCACATTATTGTCTAAAATATCAGTGTAAGCTGTAGCATTAAGTTTCACCTTACCTAAGAGTACCAGTCCAAACAAGAAAAACAACCCCAGGTGTAAAGGGCATAGCAGTATGTAGACAGGAGTCTCCACATACATATGGTCACTTTCTGCAGCTTTTACAAGCATAAAGTTAAGGAATTTGACATGCATATTTTATGGATTTTGCATTCCCCTAAAACAGACTGAGAAACCTATAAATGAGCAGATTTGGCAGATGGGACAGTCAGCTAAAACACACCTACTGTTGACACTAGACGCTGCGGCGCCCTGCGTCTCAAACAGGCCAGTTGAAAGTCAGCGGCGAGCCTCCTCCTTCCTCCTCAGTTCTTCAGCGTCTGCCAGCCACAGCAGCCTCTCTTGTCACTTTCTTGTGATTTATTCGTAGCTGCACCAGGGAGGGAAAGATCAATAGTTTCTGAAAGAAAAATGAGTTAGCGCCGGGCCACGGGAAGGGGGAGGGAAAAAAGTTCACTGTTAGTTCAGAGGAGATGTGAAAGTTGAGGAGGCCATGTCAGGAATCTGCTGCTCACTTCACTGCATCGCTGGCACTTTTGCCTCCAAACAGTTATTATACTTTATCGGCTCTACTTATGAGCCCTGGGAGCAGTGATTTGTCACATTATGTTTCTGTTACACCTTGAAAATTGGCTGTTGGCATCCACTTACTTACTTTGAAACATCCTCTGTGCAAACCGCCGGTGGTGACAAGGATTAGAGAGTGATGTATTTGCATTCTTGGCTTGCCGGTGTGCAAGTGTCAGCTAACGGAACGAGCAGCTAACGTTATTGGACTGGAGCTGCTGGCAGATCAGGCTAACGCGACAGGGCTCAATGCTAACGTTACATCCACACCGTGTTGGCTGAGTGGAAATAAGACACGAACCCGTTAATCTTGTGTGGGAGCGATCACACGTTAATTCAAGGCGGTGGTTAGCACGATTGTTAGCCTTGGAGTCACACCAGATACTGTGAACTAAATGTCTCATTTAATATCATTATGTATTTGAATTGGTTTGTGAACAGGTGAAATTATGCAAACAAATACCCCTTTTTTGTATTTGTATTTTGTAGTAACTGACACTAATTGTGGATTTGTAGCTATTTTCCCAACTGGTTGATTGACATTTTTGATATATACACATACTGCATACATGTATACATTTTACTTATGGGTGCGGTTATTGTTTTTGCATACTGAGGAAGGCCCTTGTCCAAAACATCCGTGCTATGACTTTACATTGTGCATCTGTCACAGTGCAGATGAATTATTAAAAACTTGTTTTTTTGGTGCAGTTTCTGTTCAAAGTGAAATAGTAATGGTTTCATATCATTCCTCTGTGAGAAAACCTTCCAAAAAAGCAACATAAAGAACTCAATTGGAATGGTTACATGTGAGTAATAACACGACACATTTATTTCCTGCTGCTCTGCGCAGATCTGGCAGAGAAGCAACACCACACCCAGATTTACAGCTCACGCACACCACTGTGTGCACATGCGTGCATTTGAACATGAGTGTGTGTGTGCGAGGCTCACACATACATCCACACATCTTGCCGCATGTGTGTGTGTGTGTGAGTAAAATTGCCTGTGCATGCATGCATTTTACAATACGAGTGGAACTGTCACTTGAGAGCAACCAAACACCACATCACATTTATTACATTTTCCCTGAGTCTGCTTGCTTAAAAGTCACTCCTAGCCAGACACAGCCTTTAGGTAACCAACTGTAGCGCTACAAAATGTGAAACACGGCGTCTGACAAATATCTGCTTTCAAACATATATTTATTTGCTGTTTTCGGTCACTCAAGATGCAGAGCGTGTAGGTGCTGGAGTGAGTTTGGAGAGCGAGGCTTCAGCCCCTGCAGCAGCAGCCCACCCTGACGTAGAGCTCACGAGCAAAACATTGAATGCCTGCCTGCTGCTCCGAGAGTGGCAACATTTATGGGTTAAAAAGGTAACGAGATGTTGGCGTGAGCAGGTTTGTGAATGCAAAGTTTTGCGTTTGAATCCCCCCGACAGGCTGAGCAAATCAAACCTTTCATTCTGCACGAAGGTTTTCCATTCCTGACCATGATGGAAAAACTTAACACGATTTAAACTACTACAAGAAACCTTTACATAGGATTGTAGAAATGCAATGCTGAAGTTAAATTAGTATATTCTGTCAATTCTGTGACCGTAGATTGACAAGTGAAATTAGCAGGAAAAATACATTTTTTGCTTTTCACTTTTCCTTTTAAGTATGACAATGAGGATCAATGTAAGGACATTTAGAAGAACCATCTACTAAAAAGATCACTTTAACATCCCTTTACTACTGCTCTCAATTTCCCACCAGATCTCCTTTATCGTTTCATACCTTTTAGCTTTCAATATTGAAGCTGCTACGTTTTTTTTACGCTCAAAAAGCTTTCATTTTATTCCTCTATGGTCCAAATTCTTGCAGAGACTCAATGTTTCCAGCTACATTCAGACTGGATTTCTGCCATGGAGCTTCTTAGCAATCGAATTACAGCGGAAAGAGAGACATCCAACAGCCCGAAGGCCCCCCCCCCCGTTGAGACTCCTCATTTCAGCAGTGATCAATGTGGCGTAACCAGCAAACTGTCCACACATTAAGTCAAACCCTCCCTCCAGGTGAGAACGGATACGTATGGATAAAAAAAAGAGGCTAAGAAGAGCAGGATGCACACACATCTCATACATACCATAATGAGTTGACACATGGGCGTCAATTACAGGCTTATTTTCTGTGCACGCTATATTGTTGATTTTGGAATGCTTTTTGGGGAGTTATTAAATGCATATTTTTGGCTCAGGGATGTGGTGAACTGCTGCACCTGCTTAGGAGCAAACAGAGGGGAAAGAAAAAGCAAGGAGAGGCAGGGAGGGGGACAACGGAGGCAGCAAAGTGAAAGCAGATTCGGTGCTCCCGCTGAGTTTATTAGCAGCGCGCACCTGTTCACGGGCTACAGCAGGTGCTTCCATAGCAGACGTGTGGGTGGATGTGTGTGTGTTTGGACTAGTCCAACCGTCTGCTACCGAACACACCCATTTGTCAGGACAAACGAGTGACACAGGACGGAAGGCGGATGAGGTGGCAAAAAAAAAAAAAAGAACAAAAAATGAACAACACAGTGTATTTTATTACCTGGAAGTGGGAAAATGAGTTTTGTCAACAAATGGCCCATCTATTTCCCCTCACATCAATGGACTCGTGGCACTTGATTTATCGTCTCTGTATTGGAAGCAATGGAGCGTGAAAAGGAGAGAGAGAGCGATGAAGGTGGGGAGGATGGGCTCCTGCTGCCTTTAGGTCTTGTGTGAAAAGGTAAGCTAAAATGTTGAAGTTATGGGTGAATGTCTGAAAAGATCAAAATCGTGGCATCTCGGCCAGTCGAGCAGTAAAGGCAAGTTCTGTTCTCATGAAGGCTTTTCTTCCACTAAACTGTTTCACCACACTCACAGGGTTTTCTCTCCTCAGTGTTTAAGTGGTATTTTGGTTAGTGCGAATTCAAACGTGCGGGAAGAAAGGAAGTAGCAGGAGTGCCACTAACACCGAATAAGTTCACTTCTGTTGTTCAGATTTGCACCTGCACGCTCTGCTCTATTTTCAGGGCTTCACGGAGCAACGTGTGCACGAGCTTCCTCAAGCAGGAAAAACTAAGATTCAGCTCAACTTCACATGGCACCTTTCACGCAAATGATTGCCTCAGAGTGATGAGACAAAGCGGGTGCAATGCTTTCAGGTAGAGTTTGGTCAATCCTGCGCACAGAATTTGTGCCGTTTGACCCAGTTGCAAACCATCTGGGCAGTTCTGACCTGGCCCTGCTGAATTCTCCCGCCATTGTGACACAAACGAAACCAGCTATAACCAATGGTATGCAGCCACGGCAACACCAAGCTTCCAGCAAGGTTTGTTTTCACCAGGAAGAGCACCTCTGAATTATAGACACATCCAAGTCCTTCTTTTATATGTGGATCTATATGTATAGGTGTTTTTTTCTTGCTCGGTGAAGCGTCTCCCCTGAGCCTCTTAAACAGCCCTCGAGGAATAAAACGTATTAGCCTGCTCTTACCACAGCATTAGTTACAAAGCCTTGTCTCTGCAAGAAAGCAGCTTCCAGTCTTTTTTTTACTTCAGAGTGTTGTTGCTGAAGACACCTGAATGATGCCAAGAGCTCATGTTTGTAGCAGTAATCACCTTCGTATAGCTGAGGTGAACAGAACCTTTGGTGAACGTTGTTTTCTCACTGCAAAGTAAAGCGGCAGAGAGACAGTTGAGACATGGGAGAGAGAACATGACGAGGAAGCCAATTATGGTGAATTTTAGTCAAATGGGAGTTTCTGGGCCAGAACTGATGCTCATTTGTTTTTAAGACTAATCTCTGGTTGGAGGGGCTGAGGGTGGAGATGTATTGTGTTTATTTCTTCTGCACGCCTCCTCTGGCTCTGCAGCCAGCCATCGCTTTTGTTCTGCTCACTGATCCATAATGTTTCCTCTTTTCTTATTTAATTGCATTTGCAGTATGAATTATGTCAAACGTAACAGCATGTGATGTATGCATTCATGTAAATTAATTTATAGAGTGATAGCAGTGACAAACAATAGCGCAACTGGTTTTCTTCTGTGCTTTGTCGTATCGCAGCGTCCAAACTGTCACTGGAACCAGTGCAAGTCACAGCAGCCATGGCGTACATGTACTCTATGTAATTTAAAAGGGAGATTACTGCTCGCGTTAAATTCCGGTAAAGCTCTCAATGGGCCAGCTCTCCGTTTAAAGGGTCCGATCTTTGGTTCTATGGAACCTAACCTTTTGTAGACTGTTTTAAGCCGGTGGCGAGGAAACTCGCCGAGCTTCTAACTGCCTACATCCGGACGCCTACCTTACTACCTCTGCTAACTACACCTGACCGAGTAGCCTTTCACGTCAGCTTAAGCTATCAGACACGCCCGTTAAGAGCAGCTTTCCTCCTATTGAGCTTTGCTCTTGGTATAGTGCTAGGTTAAAGTTTTAACGGCTTGGTCTTTAAGCTGTTTAGTAACTTAGTGGACAAGATTAGAGTAACCTTTATTCATCATTATTCCTGTCTGTACGATTGTCTGTAGAGATTTTGGAAGGTGACCAAAAAAAAAAAAAAAATCAGACACGGCAAACAAAAAAAACCAAAATCGCAATCATTCAAGTTTACCAGCAGGTTAGCCGCATTGATTGGGATGAGAAAATGATCTTTCAAACTGTAACACTTCTTTGTTTCACCTCCACATAAAGTGGTTTTCGATAATCTGGCTAAACTGTTGCCTGGTTTATTCTGATGTCTCATAGAGATGATGGCCTAAGCTACAAAAATATGACCCAAGTTGATTGAAAGTAGACATGATTGACATGTTTTGCTTTTTTCTTGTTGACCAAATATACTTGAAAATTCAACAGCAGCTCTGTGGGAAGCAGGAAATAACATACATATATCATTATTTAAAACGCAAAACATGGGACAGCTACATGGAACATATAAAGACGACGTTTAAAAAATGACCTACAGCATGAAGGCAAAGCCTGCAACAGGAGCAGCAGAGCACGAGGTACCGAAACATGAATACTATCTGTGCAATGTTATTTGGGTGTGTGAAATAATGTGAATTGTAAGTGCGTGCGTTCAGGACCCACGTAGATCAAGATAATCACATATTACAGCCGACATCAACGTCACCATGCAGGCTTTCCTGAACGCCCGCTTTGCTCCTCAAATGGATTACCTACTAAATTATCCCTCTGCACAGACTCACTTGAAAATGTATGAGAACATCATTCATTTGGCCTCACATAAATATTTTACTCTGGTTAGCCACTGAGGCATAGCTCCGACTATAAATCAAAACTTAATGTGTGTGTGTGTGTGTGTGTGTGTTTGCGAGCAGGCTTTTAAAACAGAATATTAAAACATCAAAACTGACAGAATGACAGACTGTAGGGTGTTGTGGATAACAGAAATGTCAAAGCCTCAAGATGGCCGCTTCTTTTTAACGCAAATTTACAGCTTCCATCGCAAGCCATTAATGCTGGAAATAGCTGTGAAGGAATTCATTTATCCGAGCGGATATTCACCGGACGAGCCAGTCATCTCCACGCTGACAGGAGCAGGATTTTGCTGCCGTTAATTGGACACACATCAATAGAAAGAAGGCAGCGATGGACAGTAGGTATGCATTTCACCTGCACCATTGTAGGCCCTAATTCTGCTTAACCAAATGATTTCTCTGAGGGATAGAAAATGGTCATGACTAGTCCTTTAAAGAAATCCTTGACTGGCTGTTTATCAGTAGAGCACGGGACTTAGACATGAGTGTAACCATATGCATTATGTTATAAAATAATGATAAATATATAAGAAAATCTGGTGGAGCGTAACAAAGCACATTTGCTCAAGTACTGTACTTTGAGGTACTTGTACTGTACTTGCGTATTCCCATTTTCTGCTACTTTATACTTCTACTTCACTACATCTCAGAGGCAAATATTGTGCTTTTTACTCCAGTACATTTATTTTGACAGCTCTAGTTACTTTACACTTAACATTTTTGCATACAAATGTCAAGTGCTTATAAGTACAATAGTTTGCTTTATTACTAATTAAACTACCCAACAGCAGAGCTATTCAATCTATCGACTGACAGGAAAGTAATTGGCAACTATTTCGATCGTTTAAGTAATTTTTACATGCAAAAATTAATTTAGCAGATTCTGATCGTTAATACAAATATAAATCAGATAATAAATTATGTATTATTATAGAGTAATCTACCTGGCAGTATATAAAGTAGTTAAAATTAGCCACACCTTCACCAGCTGCAGCATCACTGATGTGCACACATTAATGCATCAATTGTTATAATACTATTCTAAAATGGGCCATTCTGCATAATGAGTACTTTTGGTACTTTAAATATATTTTGATGGACTTTTACTTGTAATAGAGTATTTCTACACTTTAGTATTGTTACTTTTACTTAAGTAAAACATCTGAGTACTTGCTCCACCACTGAACAAAATGCTTAAGGTGACAGACTAGGAAATGTTAACTTCACTGTAGGTCTGTGTTTGGTAAATTTCCCAATTTGACTCTATTCAGTTCATCCCAAAGGTGCTGGATGGGGATGAGGTCAGGGATCCGTGGAGACGAGTCAAGTTCTCCGACAACTGTTTGCTGTAGCGTTAACATTCATCATAACTGGAACTGCTGTAAGGGGCCTAAAGCTCAAGCCAGAAAATTAAAAACACAGTTCCAGAGTAAAAATATATAAAAAGGTATGTGGACAGGAGTGTCCACCTCCACCTCTCTCTCATGCACACACTCACACACACACACACACACACATAACACACGTACTTTCTCTTTGTGCTTTATGAAGAAAGACACGAGAGGAAAGAGAGAAGCAGACGAGGAAACAACAAAACAAACAATAATTTTCCACTCGTAACACAGAGGACAAAACAAAGCGTCGAAGAAGAAGAAGAAACATAAAATGAAAATTAATGTGACAGAGGACAACAGAGTCACACACACACACACACACACACACACACAGAGAATTTCTGAACAATATCCCACTGCCTTCCAGCACATTTGATTTAATTTTTCCCAGGGAACATAACAGACCTGCTCTTATCAGTTGCATGAGTTATGTCGTCTCTACGGTGCACCATGTCGGAGAGAGGACGGTGAAATGAATCCCCACGGGAGGAAGTCATCGCTTCAGTCTATTACATGTCATCTTGTTCCAGTGGTCAAAAAGGATTCTCCTTCATTTGAAAGGACATTATAAGAACTTCAATTTACGATAAGCTGTGAGCAGCTCGGTGCTTTTTAGAAGCAGCAGAGCAGGCCTCGAAAAAGATACTAACTCAAGTCGGTCAGGATTACAGCGCCGGGTCTGTGTCGTGGGAATGCTGTTTTACTAACCAAACTGAAGTGCAAGTCAAAGGCGCGACCAAGTCAGTGTTTTGC
Organism: Gadopsis marmoratus; assembly: GCA_036023855.1. Classification (NCBI taxonomy): domain Eukaryota; kingdom Metazoa; phylum Chordata; class Actinopteri; order Centrarchiformes; family Percichthyidae; genus Gadopsis; species Gadopsis marmoratus. The sequence goes on along the minus strand of JAVQJF010028096.1, from coordinate 494 downwards.
AAGTCACAAGTAAATCTGAAGTCTTTGCACTCAAGCCCAGCGTCAAGTCCCAAGTCCTTAACGTTGAGGCTCGAACCCCAAACAAGTGGTCATGTGCTCTTCACCAAATGTAATGCCATTTTAACAAAAGACTAGAAATATGTTACATTTACACAAATCATGAAGCCGCCGGTGCACCAGTTTGTTTTGTTGTAAACAACTGTGCAAAACACCCGTTACCCCATCATCTGTTACACATACACGTGCAGCCTATTCAGCCATCATGGACAACACTTCCCATCCACTGCATCAAACTCTGGGGGCCTCAAGCAGCTCCTTCAGTGACAGACTTGCAGTGACAAGAAGGAGCGCTTCCGCAGGTCCTTCATTCTCACTGCAATCAGACAATATATAACGCTGCACTATAATCTTTACATGCACCTTAGAGTCTTGTTTTTATGTCATTTATATTTATTGTATTGTGTATATAATGTTTAAAATTTTTAATTGCTTTT
>JAVQJF010028090.1:0-32978 GCA_036023855.1 Gadopsis marmoratus | reverse complement strand
CCCCCCCCCCCCCCCCCCCCCCCCCCCCCCCCCCCCCCCCCCCCCCCCCACAGAACGACACATGTTTAAATATTTAATCTGTGACTCTCTGCCTCGACTCTCTCTAGGTTTTGTTCGCTCTGGCAACACTCTCGTTTCTCCTTTTCTCTCTCCCTTTGCTTGATGTGTTGTCTGGATGTGTGTGGAGCTCAGCGAGAAGCTCGTCCTGCTGCTCACTAAAGCTTTGGTGGGGTGTCGGTGGTGAGTAGGACTGTCTAGTGGCAACACTCTCGTGGTTCGATTCAAGTCTGATTTATGGATCTGTTTGGGCACAGAGGAAGGCAGAAGGGTGGCACAGCCCCTTATCCCCCTTAGTTTCACATAAAAGGTTCTCCTATTCTAACGATTCTGGCTGACGTTACAATTCTCTTTTGTACTGCTTGCACTTTTGGAAAGTATTGCCGGGATGGATTTAGTCAGGAACAAGTAGTCAGAACAAAGACTTTAGTTCCACTTTGCAGTTCTGTATTCATCTCGACCTGCTATGTTGCAAAACTCACTGCCCCTGAAAGGCAGGTTTTGCTTTTGCCAGTATTGCATTGTACGTTTACATATCTCTATGTTTCTGTGTTTTTTTTTTAATGAGTCTGGATTGTTTTGTTGCCCAAAGTTCAGTGCTGTTTGAGCGCTGAACATTTTTCCCGCAGGGAAAATAAACCCTATATAGACCTACTGCAATTTTTCTTTGTATTTGCTGTTCTTGGTCTATAGTCAGAGCTTATTAAAAATGAAACAGGTTAAACACAAATAACTTAGTTTCCGGTTGCATTTGCTGCAGTGTGAAATTATGACGTCCAGTCAGGTGACAATACAAAAATGCAACTTGGTTGTAGTTCTAGTGCTTGAATCCATCTTGGATGACATCTCTGTGCATGCCATGTCACATATACTGTATAATGTGCTTATAGGTGGTAATGGTACTTTCCAATATACACAAAACCTTACCTCAGTAGCTGTATTTGTCAGTACTCTGCCCTGCTTGAGGGAACGCAAAAATGTCAATGAATGGTAAGGTAAGCATGGAGTAATGGTGCATTCCTAACAGCAACACAGCAGGGTGCTTTTCCTTACTTGAGCGGGTGCAAAAACATTAACTAATATGTCCATAATATAAAAGTAGTTATTAATTGATATGTGGCTTAGTGATTGTGATCAGTGGTGACGTGTTTTCCTGATCTACAGTTGTTTATCTCTATCTATTCATTCTTATGTGACAAATGCATAGTGTGACAAGATGAGATAAAGTGCTCCAAGGCCACTTGTGGGAAGAATTTCCAGTTGGTGTATTTGGCTGTGACTACATACAGAAGCATCTATGGGATCAACTTTGCCTATTGGATGTTTACAAAATAAACTAAAATGGGAAACTCACAGGTGGCCCCATTTACTTTCAGCATTCATATTCTAGAAATAAGCAGTCAAATGAATCTAAACAATATTAAAACTTGCTTTGCACTAACTGTATTCAAAATTATTGAACATCAATTTTTTCTGTCTTTTCTGCCTTCATCCCCCAAACTTGATGTCTTGCAGAAAGAAAGAAATCATTAACAGTGCATGACTGAAAGAGGATGCAGAGAAATATTTGCTTTTGGTCATCAATAACACTTTGCCAGACAAAAATAATGACAAAAAGGAATCAAACTAAACAAAGAAAAACTGTAAAACATTATATTAAAGTTGTATTTCAACTTCACTCACAATATGTCACCTTTTAGTCTTTTATAAGTTGCTTAGGTTTAAGTTCTATATTGAGTTTTGCTTTGCATTTATATCTGCAATCATACTGTAAGAGAATATTGTTTTTTTATGCATGTCATGAGAATAAAAGTCTGGCAGCCCATAATCCATTACTGGAATTTCCCTAAATACATCCTGTTGTTATTCCCATGCATTGTGAAAAACACACTCATTGTGTCTCTGTAATATACAACAGTCACATGAAGTATAGAAGTGAAGGTCTGCATAATACAGGCTAATGATGAGACTGTCCTCTTTAAAACCACTTTCTAACATCTTGCACTGTGAAGTGCTGTGTGAGTGGTGCAATTGGAAAGTCCAATAAACAGCTTATGAGCTGAATGGTTATGAGACACTTGATTTTGACATTTAGAAGCTCTTACAAGACATTTATATGCAGTATATGTTAACAGTTATGTAGCCTAGTGTTAAATGGGTACGCTGACATTTACAGTAAATCTGGGTAAAGTCGGGACACTTTGAGCATTTATCCATCAGCTACTGCCAAATGCTTACTTACATTCCCATTCCCATTTGAGACTCGTGGCTCTGTTCCAGAGAGACTACAATGTTCACAAACACCAATAAAGATATGTTTGCTCAAACTATAATAGATTATTCAAATACCTGAAACGTAAGGCTTCACAATATAACTTTGACAATATGGTTAATATAAATGCATATGTAGTTTCATTTAGTCATTCATTCATTCATTCATTATCCATACTGCTTATCCCGAAGGGTCGCGGGGGGGCTGGAGCCAATCCCAGCTAACATTGGGCGAGAGGCAGGGAAGCACACTGGACTGGTCGCCAGTCAATCGCAGGGCAGACAAACAGACATTTAGTTTCATTTAACAAACTGAAATACTGATGATATATAAGTACATATTGAGAAAATACTAGAGAAAAGAGTTAGCTACCTGGCATGCTGCGAGACGCGGTATCATTATTCAGCACAGTGATGTATTCACATAGTGTGAACTTTAATAAACATTATGGTTGGATTAATGGATGTGTTACAGTGAGCATCAGAGGTGGGCAGGCTTTTGCTTGCCGAACCCCACGCTTTCAAACATCATGAAAAGTGCCGCCATATCAGATGTAACCTCAGGATATGTTTTATGCTTTTGAATAGAAAATGTGATGCCATATGTGTTCATCATTTTTGGCCAGTGTTCATTGTTACTGTGTTGTTACAGCAGCTTAGCCCACTTCAGTCAGATATTCTCCTGATTTTCCTCTCTCGCTCATCCACCGGGGGGCCTCTGGAAGATGAAGGATAAGAGCAGCTGTAGGGGAGCCAATTTTGAATAATAAAGATCAAAATGCATGAAACAAAGCAAAGGGGAGCGGTGTCCCAGCAGAAAATGTACCGTCATACATCCCCTACTTTGCAAATGCAGATAGTGAAAAGAAGAGAGGGAGGGGGGAAGAGAAATTAAACAAGAATGATGAAACAAGATTACAAATGTGTGTGTGTGTGTGTGTGTGTGTGTGAGAGACATGCGAGACAGAGACGAGAAGGGGATGTGTGCGGGAGATGTTTGAAAGTGAGCAGTGGGGTGTGATAGACTGATTCTTAATGAGCTATGTGTCTGTAACTTAACTTGTGCATGAGAACTTCAGTTCCACTCCAGTGGCTCCAGAGAAAAGCCCCGTCAGTCTGCCTGAGAATGGACCATGATCATAAAGCATGTCAGTCTCCTAGATGGTATCTGCCTGAGCTGTCCCACTGTGCGAGGTGCAAAATGTTGCCAAGTGTAGCATTTCTACCACACAACAATTAACATTTCCGCACGGTGCTCTCGGGGGCATTCGTAAATCCAATCATACATCTGACGTTCCACATAGGATGAAAAGAGAAAACTCATAGAGCATGAAACCCACCAGCAAATGAGATAAAGAGTATAAATGTGTCAGCATCCCGATAGATGTTTTTGAACACTGGATATATATCCTAGTCAGTTCTTCATCAAGGACTTCAATGACAGTAAACAGAACATGTTGTTGACTTGCCCAATCTAAAAACAGGACTAATTTAGCATCCAAATAATAATGGGATAATGTTCAGCATGTAAACACTTTAAATCATGACAGACATCTGACATCTCAATCGGCTTTGATGTTTTCCTCTGTGTTTCGGGCTCTACCGCAATTTATATGTCAACAAAGCAGAAAGAGATATTTGCATTTTTTGTCATTTCCCTTAATATATGTGTGTTAAAGCTGGTTTTTCTGTGACATGATTGTGGTGGGACCCAATAACTGGACACGGCACGAGAGATGCTAAGGAAGAACAGTTTCATTGAATGTAGAAAGGTGAGTCCAGTGGGGTAAGCGGGAGTGGCAGCAGAGATCCGCTGTGAGTGGCAAGCAACGCCGGTGGAGGAGCAGGCAGGACCGGTGAAGGTATATGATCCGGAGGAGGGATGCGCTCCTAGAACAGAGAGGACAAGATTCAATGAAAACCATAAACTACAGAGAACAGAGAGTGCCGGACAACTGGATAGTTATATGCTTGCTTGCCGCGGAAACCGAAGCAATGATCTGGCGATGAATGGCTGGTAGTCCGGGGTGGAAATACTGTAGCGCTGATGAGGAGATGAGAGACAGGTGTGCAGACTGATTGACAGCGGCAGCCCCGCCTTCCCGATAGAACGAGAAGACAAAAGAGAGAGAGAGAGAGGACAAGACAGACACAGACACACACATGGGCCACAGCCAACTGTCACATTTTCAAGGTTTTGGAAACGCTCTGAATGAACAGAGCATTTCTTTGTTGAGCTGAAAAATAAGTTTAAGCGGTCAACATGAAAAAGAAAGGAAAACTATATGAACATGTCGAAATAAATTGATGCAAAGAGGACACATTTGTACTTAAAAAGTAAGTCAGCTAGTTTCGATCATCTCTCCACAGGGACATCATTGGAGGGTGTGACCCTGACCACAACACACCACAACAGCCAGTTATAGATAAAAGCGCAAATTATTTTAAATGAAATATAACTATTGCTACAAGCTGACACAGTAACATTTGAATTCCAGATAGCTGAGTGCTGTTTGGCCTGTGACTACAGCAGTATTGTCTTCTGTAGGACATGTATTGCATTGTGCAGGCAGCTGTGCAGGAAGGCCTGCATTACATGGTGAAGTTTTGTAATCAGTAACACGAACACGAACTTGAGCGTCATCACATGTAGAAGCGGTGCTTTGTGGTTTATGTGTGTTGGTGCATACAAATCAGGATTGCTGTGCAGCAGGGCCGGGAGGCTTAATGAAGCAGGTAAACATTGGCAGGCAGAGGACAGGGGAGCTGTCCAGGGCGCTGAAAGTTGCCACTCACCACATTGCAGCAGATAAACTGACATCCAACAAATCAGAAACTGACTGACTGTTGTCTGGCTTTTGTCTTAGAGTCAGGAGGAAGAAAAGCGGTGCTCTAAAGTGGGAACCACATTCAAAGTTCCTCCAAATTCTAACCCAGGAAAGCTGTTAAATTTGGTCAAACAAACAAAGTATAGCGTGAGCTTTAAAGTTGCCGATAGGTGATATTTAAATGTTTCTTTACTTTTGGACAGAACCAAGGTTGCTGTCCCCTGCTGCTAAGCTAAGCTAAGTGGCTGCTTGAGGTAGCTTATTTACCATAGTTCGCATTTCCCAAAATGTCAAACTATTCTTTTAAAATGTAGGGCAGCAGGCAGAGCACTTTCAGTGGAGCGACTAACTTACTGTGTCTGATTTTTATCTTAAAGTAGGAGAAAAAACAGTGATGCCCTAAAGTATAAAAACCGTGGTATACAGCGAGACTATCTGCTGAACATGTTTGCTTTCTAATGAAAGACCATTAAGTAAATAATGAACAGTCATCCAGATATTGTAGACCTCTGGGGGAACCATCAATGCAGCACAACATGACATTAAACCTCCAATGGTAGAATATAGGAAACATAATACAGAACTGTAGATAAAGAGTAGACCGACAGAATTAGAGACAAACCAGAAGAGAGAGAGTCGGCAGAAGTAAAGGTTCGCTACGTTTTCAGTATGACATCATCTATTCCTCTATCAACACAGCCAAGACACAGACAGTAAGGCAGACACTGAGGTTACTGCCAAGGACAGGAGAGCTATTGATGAATAGCTGAAGATTACAAAAAAAGAGTTGCATAGACCAGTAATGCAGAAAAACATTTCAGAGGCTCTAACAGCACTGTTCTCTGCTGTTAGTGTTTCAGGGTCCGAAGACTCCCGAGACTCCAGAAGAGCGGAGGACGCAGAAGAGGAGAGAACAGTTTAGTGTTACAAACCAGCAATGACACAGAGAGGTTATTGTCTTACAGCAGCCCACTGTTGGAGAGGACGCAACAGAAAGAGAGATGCACTGCAATGCAGCACAGCACCAACACACTGCTGGGCCTCCCTCCAGTGTAGCAGTGAAGAGGCAACATGCAAGGTTACCAAGGTTTCTCGAGTCTGGCAGCTTGGAGAGCCTTTCTCAGGAGGAGTCTCTCACCAGAGGCTGGTACCAGAAACAACAGTACCCCAGGGAGGGACGTTTGACACCATGTCGGAGTTATAATCTGCAACATAGCAGAGCATCCGCTTCACCTTCTTCACATATGAACAACTTTGGAAGCCATTTTATCGCTTCAGGAAGTTCATTTCTGTTAATAATGCTTTTTGGTTTTGCTTCATTAGATATGTCATGAGTGTTTACGCTATTATAACCTGTATCATTTCACTAACTGGTTTGAGCTTCACAGACAATAAAATGACAGAATAAATTAAATAATAATAAAATGAGAGAAAATAAGTAGCAAATCTGAGCTAATTCTGAACATGTTTTGTTCTGTTGCTTGATGTTTCTAGCAGTATAGATAATCATTTACTTAATTTTACTTTACTTTTTTTTTACTTTCTCCTGTTATTTCTGACAGAATAAAACCCAGTTTCAGCTTTGACTAACACTCTTTCTTTATTTCTGTGCTTGTCAGAGCATCAGAGAAGAAAAACACCTTGAGCACAGTTGTGTTCTTCTGTGAATCACAAGAATGCACTTTATTTGGATTTGTTGCTGACAAGGAAGGATGATAGGTCACTAAAACATTCCAACCATGAATGAGGTACAGGATTTATGGATCAATGTTTCAACTCTTTGGGGGTCTTTTGTAATTGGGCAGTGTGAGCCGACTAGAACACAACTGCCAGAGTGTCATTTTATGGTTTGGAGGATGATCCAAAATAAAAGTGTGGTCCCTGGGTCATTACTGTTTCCCAGCTTGATAAGATACAGGGTCTTTTCTGTAGATGAAGAGCAAATTCTGTTACTGACCATGGTGGTGGGCCCACGGCTGCCTCAGAGTGGGTGTAAATAGATTACCCTAATCAAGGTTTTCTCAAAGGAAAGTAGCAGCCGTGAAAGCTAATTACACTCTGGAGTCGCAGAGAACAACTATAAAACCCACTGATCCCTCACATTTTATTATCTCTGAACTTTGCTGACATGTATATGGGCACAAATTGTTACTTGCTGTTCTATCGTGTGTGTAACTGTATAATGCAGTATGGCACAACATACAGTATGTGTTGTATGCAGATCCTACTACAGGCAGGTTATTGTGGATTTAGTGATCTTACTGCCAACAAAACAAAGAGAAGAAAGAAAGGGACTAAAGACAAAAGGCAAGAAGCAAGGTCCAAAATGTATGAGCAGCCAGTGTTATTGTATTTGCAGATGCTGTCAGTCTAAATCTGTCGCTTTCACTTGCTCAACAAATCACTCAGTCCATCAAACATCTGACACTGACAGGGTCTGACTGACAATTAAAAAGACTTGTCTGCCTCTCTGTCTATGAATCGATCTCCATATGCCTTCCCTTCATTTTGCAGGTAAAAAAAAACTAACCCCGAACACTGCTCTCTGCCTCTAACCAAGGCAGTCTGAAAGGAGAATTCTTGGCATGCCTGATTGAAAGTGTATTAGTATTCCAGAAGGAGACGTTTAGCGTTCATCTGCCAGTTTCTCAAGGTTCAACCGCAGCTTGACACACCGATCATTTAGGCAAGACAAGTGAAATAAAAGAATAATAAATTGGCATATGTGCCTACAGAAGTACATATCTGAAATGATGGGCTCTTCAACTATAAAAGAGGCAACAATTGTCAGTTTGTAAGTTATTTAGCAGAAAGAGCCGGCAGAGAAGATTGATCCCTGCGTAAAAACCTAAAATTGCCTCTCACATCATCTCAAGTAAGGTATATCAATTTCAAGATACAATGAAAAGGCCTACGTATAAAATCGTTGCACATTTAAAGGCCTCGCTTTGTTGCCGTGAGGAGGTCTATTGCACATGGGAGACGGAATCTTTTGATGCTTATTTGCATTTTGCAGCAACAGCCAGAGAAGAAAAATCTCCGACTCAAGGTGCAGGGGATGGTTAGTGTTGTTGAGTCATGCCTGTGCCCTGCTGCATATAGCTCAACCACAGGAAATATTCAGTTCCTGCCCAAAACCTTGTTATTGTAGACAATTCATGCAAATCAGTATCACCATATACTGTACTTCAATCAGGAGAGACTAATGAAAGGAGGGGCTTCGTAACTAAATTGATTTGTCTTTGATGATTACATTACATTTTCCAGAGGTAGTCACCATACTGGAAAATCCCTCTGATGGAGTCTGGACACTGGTGGTGGGACAGACGTGAAGAACAGCCTAGCGGGAGATCTGAATGGATGAGATGTGGAGTGGGGTTTCTGATTGAACAACTGGTTTAGATGGAATCTGGTGGTTCGCATTGATCTGACCCTGCAACGACAGTTGACAGCAGCAGGGAAAGGAACCGTGTTTCGTGTTTGACCACAAGGAGATGATTGGCTCGCAGAGGATGGTGGCAAAATATGATCAGCTGAATTGATGAAATCTGTGTCAGAAAATAAGCTCAGAGGGGACATGTAATCAGCATTTTTAAACAGCTCTTCTATAGTAGTAGTAGCACTATAATAGTTCTTCTGCATTCTCATCTCGTTTGTGTAGAACTTCAATAAAATTGTGTGTGAAACACACAGCCCCAAGGGTGACTTAGAGGGTAAATTAAAATGATCTTATTATGAAGCACGGCCTTGTGGCATATTGTGTCTGTCCTAACACAACAAGGGATCTCTAAAATGTCAACTTTTCATGAACTTTGGAAAACACACAAATGCAACCCATTTAAATGGGTTTTATGAGCCTAAGTAGTTGCACATTTATGAGCCTAAGAAACATGTATTTCTTCAACCTGATCAAACTACATGACAATGATGATACTCTGCATGTGGTGTAAAATAATTCTTCATCTGCTTTTGGCTCATTCAAGTGCTAGTGGTGTATTTTCTCACATTTTCTCCACTATTCTCTCACTCAGACAAATCATTCTCTCTAGTTTGTTCTCAATTCTTTAAAGAGTCAGATCATCCAGTCTGCCACCCTCCTTCTTTTAACTTTACTCATACTTGACTCTTTTGCTGTCTTTGTCAGAGTTGCTCTTTTTTTCTTGCACCCACAACCCAAAATTGTTCTGACTGCAAGTTTCCTCCCTCGTCTCTCTCATCACATCCCAGACAGCTTTAAAATGCTGAAGCACATCTCTGGTTCATCCTGTGATGTTATATTACTCTTGCTGCACTCTCTCCCAATCACTCCCCCTAAACTCTCTGTAGACTTTGCATCATGGCTCAGGATGAGCCTCAGAGCACCCCTCCCGTCTGTTTCTCTGGGTGTGACCCAAATTGTTTTGGACAGGCATGTCATGTCTGCCTGTGCCAGAGGTTTTTTTGTTGGGCGATGATTCAGAAAGCTGGAGTTTGCATACATTATATACGTTACATTCATGCACTGGATGCCACACAGAGAGACAGCACAACCTGTTTACTGTCTCTCTCTGAGCTCCACAGCAGGGTCAGGCAGGTTTACACGTTAGATGTCAGACACACAAACAGCGTCAAAACCATTCCAAGTGCTGTGAAGAAGTTTCACAGTAGAGACAACTTGAACTATGCTGCTGAAATTAATGAAATGAAATTAGCACACAGGTAGGCCTCATGGTAACTTGAAACAAGAGCATTTCTTTGGGAAAAAATTTATTTAGCCTGTGATAAAGATCAAGAGGCACAATGCTCAGTACAGAGAAAGAGAAGAAGAGAGAAGAAGAAATAATTGAACAGGTGAGGAGTGGAGTCCGCCAGGGTCTGTTGTGCACTATGAATATCCTTTGTGTTAGCCAGATTTAGAGGCAGCGATAAACTCCACCTGGGGCACTGACTTAGATCTTCCATATTCTCTTATCACGTACTGAGAAATAACCTTCTACACACGTACAAACACACACACACGGTGTGAAATCTAATCCTCACCTTCTGTTACCACTGCAGCCACCTGTGAAGATGCCTTCCTCTTGCCCTCATCGCTTTCTACAGGAAAAACAAATGAATCACTAGTGAAGGGAGAAGAGAGAAAAGGAGGGAAAAAAAGGAGACAAACAAATGAAACACAGCCAGGGGTGCCAGGTTGGCAGCTTATCAGCATCTAGTAACTTCAAAACAACACATGAGGCTGAAAAGAGACACAAGCTACTGAAGAATACGCATGATAGTAAAGAAACTGTTAAAACAAGAATAAACATATGGGACTGTAATCCAATTAGAAAACAGTGTAGTATTTTACATATTGTAATTAAGTATTGTAATTAAGAATGATTTTGAGGTACTTGTACTTACTGGAGTATTTCCATTTATGCTTTAAACTTCTACTCGACAACAACTCAGGCAGGAATATTGCACTTGATTGGAGGAAAGTTGTACATTTGAATAAAGATTTGTGTTGCAGTTAATTTTCTGCTTTCCTAACCCATTAATCCTCTCATGACCCCTCAGACTTATCTTATGACCCTTTGGACAACCTCTGGACTAAAGCAGCTGTATACTGTATAAAGTAATTAAAAGTAGCTCCACCTCGACCATCTACAACACTACAAATGATGTACAAATGGATGCATCAGTATTAACATTAACATATTAGTAGGATAATTGTAGGATGTTTGATTGTAATGGAGTTTTTTTACATTGTGGTATTAGTGCTCTTACTTAAGTGAAGTACCTGAATACTTCTAGCACTTGAATCATCTCCATTAAATCTACTAATGTGAAGTAGACTATCACTAACCCCTTTGCAGAGAGATAGAGACATTTGTTACCACAGGTCAAAGTGATATGAATCAGTAAATTACTACAAAGGACAGTGGTTACAGCTCAAGTAAAAGCTGGGTTTATTATCCTTTTAGAGGAAGATGTTATCAGAGAATATAATGGTGGATTCACAGATCAAACTGCAGTAAAACAGGCTATAACTAAAGCAAACCTGAGAGCTACAGTACAGCATCGGGCATGAAAGGCTGGAGAAGTGGGATTGTAACTGGAAGGTCACCATCTCCAGCAGTCAATGGCTTTTGAAAGAAGCTACTGCGATCTACAGTGGAGGTGTTTCTGTAACGCAAATGAAATAATGATTTGACCTATAAAGGCAGTGGCCATAAGAGTGGGAAATGAAAAGCAAAGTAGCATGAAGGACAAAAAGAGAATGTTCTGATAGGGAGGTGCCTGCTGCTCTTATAAGGGTGTAAGTGGAGCGGGAGTGGGTTATCAGATCAGGGGATAGTGCTGCAGAAGCCTGGAAAGTTTGTTTCCTCAAATTCACAGAGCAGGTGGGAGAATCTGGACTGCAACTGTGAATGAAACCTTAAAAAATGACCACTGAGATATCCTTGAGCTCTGTGTTTTTGGCCTTGTCAAGAATTTCAGATGTAGGGAGAGAGAACAGAGGCTCTGCTGTAAGCCTATAATAGATGCTTGGTGGTGGTGCTCCTGAGTGAGTCAAGTCCATGCTTGAATACATGCTAAGCCATAGAGAGTGGATCTGTTGGTTGGCACTGAACATGTCAGCAGAAATAGATTTGGCTCGAGGTTGAATTCCAATGCAATACAATATACGCTTCATAGTGCATTCTCTGTCTTTGATGTGCCAGACTGTGCCAAAAGCGGCAGCATCTAATCTTACATCTCATCGTGTATAGCTGCTCTGTATTGTCAAGCGCTGTGTGCGTGTCTTTTTGTGTACGGCCGCAAGGAACCGCTTAGGAGAAGCTATTGATCTGTGCCATAGGTCAAATATCAAACACTGGATTATGTTTCACTCAGATCAGTTGAGAATGGCGTAGGAGGAAAAATAAATGGCCATGACGTTTTTACAGACAACAAGAGAAGAGTAATTGAAACAGAGGTGACGTGCTGCTACTTTCTCTCTTGTTTGACTCATGACATGTTGGTTTATCATGACATGTTCTCAGACAATACAATGCAACGTGCCATGGCAATGCCGACAGTTTCACTTGGGAATTCTGCTGTTAACTGTTACAGCCTAACAACCAATGCTGGATTAACCTGTTAGGGGGCCCAAAAATTGTTACAGGGCCCCTGCTGACCCCCCAACACACAGGCAGCCCTCTGTGCCTCTAGTTTACCAGCAGGTGCTTTGCACGTGGCGGACTGGCACTCTGGTACTCTGGCATCAGGATGATAATTAGTTTAAGGCAATTGGACTGAACACAACTATATTTAGGGATGTACACTATGTGAGCTTTAATTAAAATAAATATATCAAGGTCTTTAAACAGACACGGCCAAAATATTTGTTAATAGTACTGGATCCGTCTTAGTTGATATGTGAAAACCGAAAGCTCTTGTCACTGAAATTAAGTGAACCTGGGGTTTTTGGGTCCTCTGGGGGTCTTGGGCCCCAGGACGTTTGATAGCTTGGTAATCACTTGCACAATCTCCCAAAATGTTGAAAATGTTGCTAAATTTTGTAAGAACAACAAGACCGACTTTAATTCTTGACTGTAAAATTGGAGTTTTCATTTATCTGTGCTGATTTTACTTACTGTAGCCAAAAATGTGATGTTTTAAGTGTTAATATTGTCAGGCCTTTGGGAAAGAAGAACTCATGCAGCTGTGCCCTGGTAACCTGTTGTTTTTGTAAGGAGATACAAAGAGAGGCTTGGAGAGAAGGGATGGTCTCGATGGGTTTCAGCCTTGTAAGGAGAACAGTGAAATTTAATTGTCTCATTATTTCTTATGGAACCATGCGAACAGTGTGTGTTCAATGTGTCCCAAGGATACCACAGTTTCCAACATGCCTGATGAGTTTTATTGCATAAAGTGGGAAACTATATACAATGAAGATATCAGCATCCGCTGCTTTGTCATTTTTGGAAAAAAATCACAGCAAATTCATTCCAGTAAAAGCCATCATCAGTGAGCCTCTTCTATGAAACCAAAATTATGATTGACTGTCAGCTTGCATATTCCTATTATTATTCATCAAACAGGACAATATGATGAGACACTAATCTGGCAAGTTTAAGAGGAGTGCATGATAAACTACTGCATATAATTGTTAGTGTTAGTAACTAAGAAGCCTAAGATTACTCAAGTTCTGTACTTAAGTACAATTTTGAGGTACTTTTTCTGCTACTTTATAATTCTGCTCCTCTACAATTCATAGGCAAATATTATACTTTAGTTGCTAGTTACCTTCCAGATTCAGATTAATATTCAATTCAATTCAGTTTTATTTATATTGCGCCATATTACAACAAAGTTACCTCATAGAACTTGTTCATATAGAGCAGGTCTAGATGGACTCTATCTACATAGACCCAGCAGAACCAGAACCAGAACCAGGCTCTGGGTGGGTGGTCAGGTCATCTGCCTTGACCGACTGGGTTGAGAGAGAGAGTGAGGGAGAGGGCAAGAGGGTGGAGTGAGAGAGGGACAGCAGGAAGGAAGAGAACACACTGCAGCACAGTACAGTTCCACATACAGAGGTAAAGCAATAGTCTTAGCAATGGTACCGTTGATGTTATCATAAAAGCTCTGTCAGAAGTGGGATTTGAACCCACGCCTCCATTAGGAGACCAGAAGCCTCTCATCCAAGGAAGGACCTTACCCTTGAGTCTGGCACCTTAGACCACTCGGCCATCCTGACAAGTACAACAACACCATAATATATAATAAACACAACAATAACATGTTATTATATCGATAATTTTGAATGCAGGACTTTTACTTATCAGAGTATTGTTGCACTGTGGTATTGTAATCAATCAGTCAATCAATCAATAATGTTATCTTTGATTTCACTAGTTCCAGAATCAAATTTTTCCTTAGTGTTTTTTCATAATATTGTAAAAGTCACACAAAATGTCACTATGTATTTCTAAAGATACGCTCCACTTATCAACATAAAGTGTGACTTCAAATGAAGCTTTTAATTTCTACATTTAAGGGAAATATACGCAGTAACAGGAAGTAGCTGCACTTTTGCACATGTGCAAAAGAAATTGCGTTTCCAGTACGGCTCAGGCAGTGACAGGCCCAAATGTTTGGGACTCTGTGTGTAACATTGATAACTAAACTAGGACCAGCACTAATCTATGTTCAACACACTTTAATTAACTGGAGGTTGAGTAATTGGAGAGGAAAGTCAGGAGTATTATATTTCCTATTTTAATTTCCTGTCTTTTGGCTATTAGCATGCAGCGTTTTGTCACATTAGACTGTAATAGAGGCATTTCTCTCCTTTACTTGCTGTTTTTGGGACATTTCTGGCAATAAATGTGACTGCTTTTTTCCAGCATGACTTGTGCATTGCTATGTATTCTACTGAACAGACTCTCTATACGCTGGTTATCAGCGTGAGGGCTTTTTCTTAGTATAAGATGTAACTGCACGTGGCAACATTCCATATTAAGTTATGACAATAGAGAAAAAAACTACATACTGTAGTTCAGCTGACAATTATTTAACAATATGTTTTGTTTTCTTTTTTTAAACATTCTTCAGTTGCAATGATTGTCAATAATGTTTGCAAACAAAATTGTTCTCATTATGTGACAATCATGGCACGCAACAATGTAAAATATTATTTAACAAGTAAAAAAAAACTGTAAACTGTAAGGAATTTGGAGAGTGCATACTTCTACCAATGCTGTACACCCCCCAAAATGGTTATAACTTTAATAATAGAAAATGATTTATTAAATGAATCATTAATTTGAGTATTTCATATGTAATCTTGCTTACATTTGGCATATTGTTGTCACATCCGTGGGTTTTTTCTGTGTTTCCTGTTTCATTTTGAAATTCTTTCCTGTCTTTGTTCTTTTCCTGCCTGTTTTGATTAGATTCACCTGTTCTCTATTTCTCACCTGACCCTGATTCCCTCGTTAGTCCCTTTTCAATATGCAGCGGTTCGGCTCATTCTGTTCGCAGCCCTGTTGTCATCACGGTTGTGCTGCTTGCCCTGCGTTTAGTTTCCATGTTCCTGTTTTGCGCCTTTGGATGTTCCTCGTGCTTTGACTTAACTGCTGCCTGTCCTCCTGTATTATCTTCATGTAAGCTTGTTTCTACAATTAGATCGCTGAACAGCTCCAGTCTGCCTGTGCTCCCTGCATTTGGGTCCTTTCCCTGCCTCCACTTCTTTGCTCGCACTCCCATGAGAATTGTATTGGCATCGGACATTATTTTATTCATATTGCAGTATGGGTTTCAGCCATGTAGTTTATGGTAGTTCAGTGAAATTGGCATGCCTTCCTTTACAGGCCAGTGGGCCATCTTTGCATATTAATGTGCTACAGAGCAGCAAGAGGAAGGCAAGGAAAACAAAGGAAATGGGAGAAGGGCAGAGGAGCCAGAAAGTGAGAGAGCTGGACTGGGTAATGATGGATATGAAAGTTGTTGACGGCACATAAATGGGTGAGAGGAGGGAGGAGAAGTCAGTGTAAAAGATAAGATGGGGAGGTTTGACTGACAAACAACCCCCCCCCCCACACACACACACACACACACTCAGAAAATAAGTGTTGTCAGCAAGCATGAGGCAGAAATACTTAATCTGCATGATATTTGACAGCATCAACTCTGCCCTGAGAGATCCTGCATCCCTATGCATTATATAAAGTGTATTTACTGTGACATGCAGTCAAAACAGAGGCAGCAGGGAGGGCTAAAGAGGAGAGGAGTTCTAGTGTTAAAGTAAGGGAGCATAATGGACCACTATCGCAAATTAAAGACGACCATTAAGCTTATATAACAGGCAAAGAAGAAGAACAAGAACAGAGCCATAAAAATAGGAAGTTGAAGAGAAGAAAATCAAATATATTCATTAGAGACACACAGGGACACAAACACATGACACACATATACACTCAACTACATGCTACTTGATGGGATGGTGTGCTGGTTTGCTTGACACAAATATAGGAAGGTCGGAGCAGAAGCAGACAGCCAACACTGGAAATCGGTGTAATGCCATTGATGCAGTCCAAGATCTGGAAATAGATCTTGTTTCTTTTCACACACACTCATCCACTCCCACAACTCCCACAGCCACGCTCTCAGCAAACCAAACACGTAATTATAGTTCCTATTGAACAAAGATGGGCAGGAATTAATTAGTCAGCAGTCAAGTCGGTAAAACACTTCCCTGTTACTACAACACTTTCTGTTCTCTCGGATTGGATAAAGAGAGAGATGTTATGAAATGGCAGAGGCTCTTCTTTTGTATTTAATGTGCCTGATTCATATAAATGCCTTATTTTCGTCGAGTGATTAGAAAAGATCCATAAATGCAGAATACCGGTACATGTGTGTGTGTGTGTGTGTAGAATCTGAGCTGCATGTGGTGTTTGTGGATTACTAATTACTATATCACAACAATAACATGCTTTAATAACCCCTATGCTGCGCTCATTATCCAGTCTCATTCTCACCATTACCTGACCTGGATAATGACCTGTATAATGGCAGATAAATACATTCTCCACTTACATACTGCTTATAGCCACCCACTAGAAAATGTTGCACGCTTAGAGAAATGTTGGGACTACCGTGCACAATGTCACCACAAACCTGGCTCATGTGTCAAAGTTAAAGAGCAGTGATCCGAAGGCAAATAATGTCAGCATTGGCAGCTAATACTGGGAGGAGTTGGGGCCCCCTAAAAATTTCTCCTCTTTAGGGATTTGCCAAGACGTCTCTGCCTGGCTTTACTGCTGATTGTGTGGCACAAGGTGGTTTTGTGGGGTGGTTCTGACTTGAGTATTTGATATAAATATCAATTAAATAATTTATTAATTTTAGTCACGTTTATCATTAACAAATCAGCTTTGAATTGCAGTGTATCATATTGATACAAATGTATCTGTATTTTGGGGGGGGAGGATACACAGGATGGATGGATAGATAGATATGCAGTAGCATTTTTGTCATCCCTAAAATGTAGAGGACATCCTATCAAAGCAGGATACATATTCATAAACTCATAAGATAAAAATAAGAAAAGATGAAATAATATGAATATAGATAAAACAACATGAATTGTTCATAATGCCCATGGGGAAATTTGGCTCATCGTCTCTGCATAACTCAGTGTCTCAGAGGGAAGCCGAGGAGAGCATCGATAATGTGGGAAATACACTCTTTTATTCTCTTCCTGTCACTCAGTCATAAACACACACACAAAGAATCAGTTTATATTTTCTTACATATAGAGGGTGGTATACAAACAATGCATCTGCTAAACAAGATAATCCTTCCGCAGGGAGGCAGCGATGTGTGCTTTTGACTGCAAATATCAGATTACGATTCCTTCCTTTTGCATCTCACTGCACAGGTTTTCCTTCCTTTTGTAGTCAACACAGGAATGAATTTCTGTTCTCTCCCCATTTCACTTCCCACACCAGTCAAACGTCAAGCGCGCGCACACAAATTCAAATTATATTAGGACACATGCCAGCACATCACAGATACCACACAAGTGCGTGGTTGTACGGACACACACACACACACAAAAGAACAAAAGAGTGTGTTACTCCCCTACGTGCAAGAGAGGAAACATAACCATAACAATCCAGTACTTTCTGTGTAGACTTCCTTTAGAATGTATTTCTCGTTCCAGAATCTCACCATCCATCTGCTGAGTTCCTATTTTCATGACAAACATTAAGACACACACACTCACTCAGTCACTGCCCCCTGTAGCTGCCAGAGAACCGGAAACAAAAGGAATAGAGCCCATTTGAATTGCAAGACAGTTTGAGGGATTACCAGCTTGTGCACGTGGGTGTGTGGTTTTGTAGTTATAAGTGTACCTGAATGTCAGATGTCAATGTGGTAAATATGCAACCCAGTGTCCATTGAATGATGTTCTTGTGCAACTATTCTGCATATTTCATGGAAACATTTAGTGAAGATAGTGCAGTGAAAAGTAAAAGTGTAGAAGTCAAGTTGGTGTCCTTCAAGGCCCCTTTAGTGACTTTACTTCAATAAACAAGCCTAGTGATTAATCTCCTTCTCGGGCAGTCGAGAGCTATAGCCACTTGAAGAGTCACCAACCAGTTTAGTCGACTGCACTACCGCCAGAATAAAACAGGTACCTGATTGCAGAGTATCCACGATTGTGTGGAAATTGCATGGTTCATTGTGTATCCTTACCAACAGGCTGCACCTGTGGTCCAGCAAAACCAGGGTTGCCTAGTGCTGATATTCAAATGTGGCCTCGATCTTTCGCTGACCATAACCAAATGGTTTATGCCCATATGTTTACAGTAAGGAGTGTCCAAATGAAAAAGGTGGCAGTGAATGTAACATAAGTGATACAAACGTGAAAAGGGACTTAGTGCTTAGTGTTAGTGCTTTTTCCTCTGTGCATCCATAGAATTTTGAGAAATATTAGAATCCCCTAATCTCCATGTAGCTAACTAACTGTGTGTGTGTGTGTGTGTGTGTGTGTGTGTGCGTGCATGTGTGTGTGTGTGTGTGTGTGTGGGTGTGTGTGTGTGTGCGTGGGAACCTTCTGTGACACATTATACTGTAGCCAGACAGATGTGAAGATACCAAGTGTGAAAAACAGCTGGTGACTTCAAATCTTTGTCACGGTCTCACATGTTGTGTCAAAGTGTTGCTGTGTTTGAACAGAACCTCTTTTGTAAACCGGCTGATCATATTTGTCATGCACACATGCCAGATGTCAGTTCAAAAGCAATAGTTTGAAGTGTGGTGTGTGTGTGTGACAGCAGTATGTTTTGAACCTACCACTTTTTGCTGCCTGTATGGCTGAAGATGTGTCAGGCTCAGTGTTGTGAAGTCAGACATTTCTTTGCTGTCCTTTGTGTTGCTTTTTTTAGCTAAGAAAGAGCTGAGCGGAAACATCAGATTGAGTGCGATCAAGTGTGCAAACTCTTTTGCAGTTAATTGTAAATCGGTCGAGGTAAGAAAAAAAAAGGAAATATGAGAGGTATTGAAAATGTTCCTTTAAATAAGAATAATAGTTAATATAGCAACACAAATATACAGCAAGAAAATCTCACTCGCATGCTTGCTCATGTTTGTTGTTCCTTCCTTTATTAGTGTTGCATAGCCTCTTATTCCTCTTTTGGGCCTATCTCAATATGCGTTTAAAGAAAGGCAGTGAAACAAGCTGCAAAAGTTCCAGACATTCAAGCATGCCCTAAGATATACACTAATGGCCAGTCAGGGTTGTTTCAGAAATGTTTCAGAAACGATTTGCTTTGGATGGATACTGGGATGTCAGTCTCAGTCTGAATGATATTAATTTTAAAGACCTGACAGTAACAAGGCTCAATCCAGTATTTATATTTTCCTGCATAATGCAGATGCACGGTACACATGTGGCCTAAATTACGTGTGTATTAAAATGATTAAATTCAATCCAGTTTAGATAGTTTTAAATTGCTGTGCATCAAGAAAATAGTGTGTTATAAGTCAGCTATAATACTATTTAGTAACAAAGCAGTCTTTCTTTTTGCCCTGATTATAAAGCCAGTTGAATTGAGTTTGTCAGATTTAATAATAGTTAACACCAGGTCAGATTCATCTGCTTGGAGCGTGTCATTGACTGAAAGCTTCTAAAATGCTGCTCTGTGAAGGATCTCATCCCAAAAGAAGCTGTTCGTAAAGGCAGACATCAACCGCTTGACAGCTAAAGTTGACTAAAACAAGCTTTAAGGCTGGTCTCAAATAATGAATTGATCCACGTCTGTGTGAATTTGTCAGCAGACTATTGCCTGTAATTGGTGGTTCAGTAGCTGCGGCTGCATTTAATCAGACTGACAATATTCTTTTATCGTTTGTGCCTCTTTGTCCTCACTAATCAGCAAAGTGACTGTTCATTGTTTCTTTTAATCACTTTCCTATTGAACCTGCGTTTTCACGACATTCGTTGTTTCATCTTAAGTCCCGTTTCTTCTTTTGACTGTATCTACCGTCTTAAGCCTCTATTTCAATTCACTGGTTGACAGAAACAGGACGAACTTGCAAATTCAAAAGCAAAAGGACCAAAACCAAACCAGCACACTTACATACAAAATTAAAGAAGTACAGTCAACTGTGTGTAATAAAAATTACATTTTCATTTTAATGATGATCATAAATTGTTAATTCAAAGTGACAAAAACCAAAAAGGCTAAGTCCAAGCACGCCACCTAAGTCAAGGAGTTATGGTTTCCTCTACAGTACAATAGAAATCTGTTTAATGGATTACGTTTACATTGTAGCCCTCAACCAAGTGAGAAATTGACAAATATGATGGCAAATTATTTCCATTTTAAGATTTTTAGTTAGATTCTTTTTACAAAAGCAAATATGTGAATAAGGAAGGCCGTTCTAAAATGGTTTGTATTTTACAAATAGTTAATAACACTATCAGGACAGAAACCACACCCAGCTTTAACTACTTTGAAAGGTACAATAGTGTAACAGCATTCCTCTACATGGCAGCTAAGAAATTCTGTGGGAGAAAATCCAATTACAAAATCCTTCCAAGAGAAATAATAAAAATTTAAATGGTTATGTAAATTCTGCCTGTTAAGTGGCTGCGGACAATTGTGGAGAGTATGAGACTGTGTACACACACACACACGCACACACACACACACACACACACACACACACACACACACACACACACACACACACACACACAAGCCTTTTTGCTTCTCTAACACTTTCATTTTCAGTATTGTAATCTGGAGCCATCATTTCCTCCCTGTCACGTCTTTGATAGTGCCGCTAATGTTGCTTAATGAAATTTGTTGACAAAGGAACTGCGCTCTGTCCTGTTCTCAGCATATTGAATTAGCTGTCCGGGCAGAGAGGAGGTGCGAGAGAAACCCCAGAAGATAGATGACCTCCCCCAGTCTCTGTCAGCACACTGAAAACTTCTGAGAATCTCTTTAGGTCCCCCTCTCTCTCTCTCCCCCCATCCCTCCCTCACTCGCTCGGTTAATATGGTTTCTATACACTGCTCACTGACTTAATGCAGCGTGAAAATAGAAGAGTGAAAGAGGAAGAGAGAGAGAGTGAGAGAAGGTTAAGAAAAAGAATGGCACTGGGGGATAGGCAGTAGATAAACAGTGAAAACAGAGCGGAGGATGAAGCGGAGAAGGGGAGAGGAGAGTCAGGCGGGCTAAAGAAAAGAGAGGAGTGGACAAGAGAGATAGAGGGCCTAATGAGAGACAGAGTGAGAATGAAATATGAGGGCAGAACGTGAGAGATAGCAAACACAATGGAGGGGGGGTGTGGGAGGGTGTGGGCGGGTGGGGGGGGGAGGAAGGCATAAACTTGGAGAGAAAGCACCAGAGACAGATCGGGGGGGAAATGGTTTGGAAAAAGGGCCATGAACAGACACGAAATAAAATTGTTCAGGAAAAAGGCAGGAGGGGTGGAGAGGGGAAGAATAATGGCTCAAATGCCAGAGGGAGGCATTGGATTTGGTCTGTGAACCCTTTTGCGATGGGAGCACTTTCATAGTAATTGGATCTGGCGTTGAAAAGGGTCAAGGTCTTGTGTGTACATAATCGAAGAAGATAAAATAAATCGGGATCTGTATTTTCCTTCTTCATAAAGAAGAGCTCACTAGTGGGTCCGCTTGTGATATTTAGACGCGGCCAGAGGGACTCGTTAGTACACCAGTGACCTGAACCCTTGCATTGGATATTCATTGACGAGGACTGTTATCACTGGTCATACTCACATCACTGGAAGACTCTTCTACGTCTTCCTCTTCTCTGACCCCTCCATGGGAATAATGTAACGCCACTGTGATCCTCTTATTACTCCCCGCATCCTTTTAAACCACCACGGTCCTTGACACTTCAGTCAGCCTTTCCTTTCTGTCCTCAGAATGGATGAGGTCATGGTAAGATGTATGTGAGAGGGTTTGTTGGTGAAAGACGAGGCATCTTTACTGTTAGGCTGAGATTCTCTTGTCATTTTATCATAATAAAAATGACAGAAGCGGGGGTGGGGAGGAAGGCGGCAGCAGCAAAGAACTGACAACAGGAAATAGGGAGCGTACGCTTAGATAAAGTAAGGGGTGGATGGAGCGGAGGTTAGGTAAGGTATAAAGAAACCTTAAGATTGCAGGAGGCAGACGTAAGTAAAGTCTACACAATACAAAATAGGATAGGAAAACATGGTCTATTCTATCAGGTACAATACCGTTGCAAATAAATTGCACAAGAAATAGTTTCCAAAGTAGTTTCGCTGAGAATGCTATACTTTATGGATAATAAGTATTTTATTGACAACACAAAAACTATGTGCACTGAGAAAAGGAGAGGAGACAAAATGGTACAGACAGATGAGAAGCATGTTAAGAAAAAAGGGACATTGGAGGGAGTAAGGGACCACTCAGCGTTCATCACGGGCTGATGGCAGCTAACATTATTTTTTGAAAACTTTCCATAGACATATTAGACAAAGGCGGCCTTGTTAGTTCTGCCAGTGTGAACCTTAGGGTGTGTAGAAGTGCAGAAGCAACTTGCAATCATGCTACCGTAGGAGTCATTTCTTTCTGTTCTTTCAAAATTAATTAATTTCATAATTTTCAATTTCATAAAAATCTAATCAAAATCATGTTAAGTCACAGTAGCTGCTGTTATACATTGGTCGGTATAGCGTATAATCCTTAAGCTTGCCCATTTTTCCTGCTTCAACACATCAACTTGGAGGACAAAATGTTCCCTTGCTGCCTAATATATCCCCCCCCACTGACAGGTGCTATTGTAATGAGGTAATCAATGTTCTCTCTTCACCTGTCAGTGGTCACAAAGTTATGGCTGATCGGTGAATGATAACAGAGATATCCTACAAAAACCTCAACGTCTCAACGGCCTCCTTAATTATCCAGCTCGAAGACACATCTACTGTCACTGCAGATTAGTCATTCAGATCATCAATGAATAAAGAGTCATCTTAGAAAAAATGGCTTTGGGACTTTTCCTCCCCTTCTGTGTGTGTGTGTCCGCTCTCATTTCTTCCCCTAACTTCCTATCAAGTGATTTTCTCCTGCTAGCTTTAACCCAACACAGCTGAAGCGTGCTCAACACATCTGTGTGTGCTGATGGATTTCCTTGGCCAGAACACGCTATCGTGTGCATATGGTGCATGCTATTACACACAAACACACATACACACTGTACAGTAAAGAGCAGCAGAAGGGTGTTAGGTCCGTGTGGGTCTTATTAATAAGCTTATTGTGCGCTGCTGGATAGATGGATGGATGGACTATTTTCAGTACGCATATGCACTGTCTTGTCAGTAATGTGTTAAACGCCATCCTGCTGTGGGGCTGTCAAAACCAGCTGCCACTAAGAAACTCCCACCCTCCCCTCACTGTCAAGCATATTTCTGAGTAGCTCACATCTGGCAAGAGCTGCCTTGCAGCCCAAGAGAAAGGAAAAGACAATAACTCCATAACAGTGAAGCAAGGCGTGTGGAGCTGCAAGTTCGTGAAGGATTTATCTCCACTGTAAATTTTCATTTGAAGGATTTCTGTTACTGTAATGGTAACTTCAGTGCTTCTCCACATAGCATCAAGGGGGGGTCTCCTGGGTAATTAAAAAACACAATAAGGTTGTGTTTTCTGTAGGTCTGGTGCTCCTAATGATTCTCAGTATTGCAGCATCCATGAGCGTCAGTGGCCAGTGCAATGGGAGAAACCCTTTAGAAGCTGTGCAATCAGAGTTTGAGCATAGTGTTTAGTCTTTGCAATCAGAGACCGCCCACTGCATCACTGTTGCTGAATTCATGCAAAACTGTACCTGAACAAAACTGAGTACGAAAGTGAATTGATTCACCTGCTGAAGTGCACAAAGCACATTTCATAGCTCCAGCCCAAAATTAGCAGTGCGTGCAACCAAGTTTGCATACAATGCCGTAAAGTGTTGGGATGTTGGGATGTTGGGATGTACACTCAGGTTGGATCATATAAGATCTATCTAAAATAATAGTTTTTTCATAAGACACACTGATGATTTTATGCCTAAACTCAAAGGCAAAGCTTCATGGGGAATCAATTTGCAATCACAAACAAACCGAATTTATGTTCATAATCTGTGGAGATAAAAGAAGGCTGTTTTATTGTCACACCGTAATTAAAGAAGACACATCTTTTGGTGTATCAAGACCTGAACTATTTATTTTCTAATTTAAATGTAATTCATATCTAATATCAGGAAATACAACCAGATACTGATTAAATGTGGAGCTTCATCTCTCAGGATTACACAGAAAGCAGTGCATGATTCACTACAAGTACATTAGATCTCTTTTACGCTTTGTTGTGTGCTTGCTATGCAGTTAACAGCAGCAAGAACTCCCAAAAGGTTGAGGCAAACCAGACCATTGCTATTAAACTGACACTGGTTCCCAATCAGCTCTGGATTTAATTTTAAAATTCTTTAATTAGTTTTGTAAATCTCTGAACACCCTACCATAATTATGCAGATCAAATATAATTATCTGATCTGCTTGTTCCACAGAGGCCAAGTGCTTTAAATCACTAGCCCTGGCCTTTTCGTTTCCCAAAGTGGCTCTGGAGGCACATTTTAGCCTCTGGAACAGAAACACTGAAACTTCTCCAGTTTTACTCTCGTATTAATAAACAGCTTCCGTGCATGCTTAACACTCATACCCACTGTTTTATGTTTTTAAAGATCATGTTTGTATATAGCACTTGATTTAAGATTTAATTAATTTAAATTTGCCATCTGAGACTTTATATATATATATATATATATATATATAATAAGTATTTATTTCTAAAGCCTCGTCGAGTGGTACAGGTGGGAAAGAATGTGAATAATTTATTTGATAGACTTGTCAGCAAAGAGAACGCCATTTAAATTAAAATCAAAAAACAAACAAGAAGTAATTAAACTGTGTAACAATTAATTAAATGATACAGTTAAAATGTAAGATCGCTGTTCTGAATAAATGCGAGTGATCACACACAAGGCTAAATACTCAAGAAAAGCTCAAGCAACTCTCTCGGCTGGAAAACTTCAGAGCACCAATGTTATTCTGCAAAGGGACTGTACATTAAATAGCTGTACAAACAAAGCCCAAGTAGTGTTTCTGTCCAATCAAAAGATGCAAATAAGAAATACTAGCAGGATTTTGGTAAATGATACCCTTCACATTTTATGTTAAATGGCCTGCGAGAACTGAGATTTACATATAGGAACCTACATAATGACCTAATCATCACTGAGAAGAACTATCTCAGAATACGTCATGTCAACCTTTGCACCTTCTCCTCCTCCCCTCACTCAGTCATTATGTGTGGACCACCAACCGATGTACATCCATGCAGAGGTTTAAAGCCCCATGCGTCCTGTCTGTCTCTGTGTGTGGCATGATGAAAGCTGGAGGGGACATTGTTATATCACACTGCAGGAGGAGGGCTGTCTACTCTCACACACAAAGCAAACATGTAATTTAAGTTTCCATTTTTAGATCAAGCCCATTGTTCTTTGTGTTCCCCAGCAGAATTCAGTTCGTCTGTCTATCAAACACAATGAAGAGACAGAATGAAGTTGTCATGGGGGTGAGGATCAAAAGAAGAATAACAAAGGACATGTCAGTTTTTGGTGTTTTTTTTAAAGCATGAACAACTTAATAAGGACTATTCTTTCTGCGGCACCACTGGCAGCCGTCCAAGGCGAACAAAGTTCAAAGCAGCTTATTGACTCTGAGCATTGTGCTACTTCACACAAAGCTAAAAGCACAATTTTGACATGCAGGTGACAAAGGAGATGGGGGGGGGGGGGCAAGCTAGAAGAAAGGAAAGGAAAGGGAAAAGGAAATGGCAGCAACAGAGGGAGAATTGAGCTTTTAGTGCAGATGAGGTATAGATGAAGAAGAGACAGAGGTCAAGATCAAGCTGACATCCTGATCCGTGGTCTTGGTGAGCCTGCCAGTCTCACAGTCAGATGTGGGTGAAAGAAACAGACAAGTCTTCATAGTGACCAAAATATACTACGCAAAGAGTCAAGCTGGTAACATGACATCATTAAAGACTGATGTTTAATTTTTTTTTACATATGCACAGAGTGAAAAAGTGTAATAGTGTTCATTTTTGAGAGAAGGCGAACATCTGCCATGCTGAAATATAAAGATATTTCTAATCAATATTTACAATTGACAGCAATGTCAATGTTGATTATTTTATCTGAATACTGATGGTGGCCTGTATGACTTGGCTGCTACTATGGATCACAGGTGCTGCCATGGTTTTGAGTTGACTCAGACACAGTTAAAGATCTATTATCTCACCTTCCACTCTGATATTAAGATCAGGAAGACATACTCTGAGCAGATGCTGGCATTTGGTGTTCGGGGGGGAGAATTCACTCAACAGGGCAGGACTGTTTAAAGCAGTAACATCACACTCATTACAATGGGTTTTCATTTGAACTCATTCTGAACAAGGCCTCTGCCAGAACAACAGTATTACAGACCTCACCCAGCTGGCTGGACTCACCACACCTCTTACAAACTCATTGTTTAGAAAGAAATCTTGTTAGAGGGGTGACAGACGACGGCTGTATCGTGCAATACGTCTCGCTGAGGACTTCCGTCAGTGCTGATAAGTTCAGTATCACAAAGGTCATGGGGTTGGAACAGAAGACCTTCAACTGACTATGTAGGCATCTCCTGAGGCCGGGCATGTGATGAAACATTTTAACAATGACTAGGCATCAATAAATCTAAGATCAATTGCAACCAAACCCAAGGCTTCTGCCATAAAGATGACCAGAGCCATGAATTTAAAACAGTGTTCGGGACTCCAGAAAGAAAGCACTCCAAAATGTCAGTACTTATATATTTTTTTGTCCAGTCCAGCCCTGACCGTAGACCCATTGGAGAGATGTTGAGTGTCAGACAGTGAATGATGCATGTTTTTACTTAATGTTTCTCTATGAGCATGTTGCGAGCTCTGGTCACCGCCTCCCCATTCATGTGGACTAGTGCATGCAGGCAGAAAGTAACTCTTCCTGAACTAGTAAAAGGTGCACACACTGGGATTAGACAGCAACAATCTTCCTAATTTGAAATATAAAGAGGGATTTTTCATCATCATTGTCAAAGCACTCAAAGTGTCAGGCTCTGGCTGTGTTGACTCTGGTAGCCACCGCCCAGCATCATATGCACACATTCCTGTTTTGAAACTCTTCTGCATTAAAACAGTGGAAATATCTTGATCCACATTAAATGAAATCCACTACTGTACCTTTGGCACTGTCTGTTCAATGGTGACAAAACCAAGTTTGCGTAGAGAAGTTAATGATAGATCAAATGTGTTAAAGCGCTCCAGAAACTTCAGAAAGGTCATTGAGATTAGTACCAATTAAAAGTCATAGTTCATGTGGAGCAATACACACCAGTCAGGCACAATCTCCTTCAACTCTACACTCATCTGAGAGCACATGTGATCTGTGTGAATCTCATGGTTTCTCTACTCGGTTGTGGAGCTGCAATGATGAAGAACATTTTCGTTATTTCACAGCAATGTCACTGCTTTCTGTTCTACGTGGTGGTTGCCTTGACTACACTATCAGGGGGGGTTTAAATGAAGTAAGGTCTTCGGTTGTTGATAATCAAGAAGAGAGGTTGCCAAATAAACAGTGCAGTGTGTTTGTGTGTTTGTGTGTGTTTGTGTCTGTGTGTAATGAACGTGATGAATCTTCATCAGAGGCTGTGAAAAGGCACAGCGTTCAGAATGGCTTAGCTGATAAGAGAGGAACAGAGGGGGAAACGTCAATGATGTGGGGTTGAAAGTGTGTGTCTGTGCGTCTAATCACCACATGGTTGCGTGAATGGCAGCTGCAGAGGGACAGAAGTATTGACACAAACCGCACACACACACACAATTTGTCTGACCGCTGTCCTTTACCTGGTTAATTAGATGATTTTACAGGCCCCCGTGGTGCTATGGTGGCACCGTGTACGGACACAGATGAGTTGTAAAGTGAGATCTGTAAAGTCCAGAAAAATTTAGAGTGCACTTCTGGTAATAGTACATGCACAACTGTT
Source organism: Gadopsis marmoratus (assembly GCA_036023855.1). Lineage (NCBI taxonomy): Eukaryota > Metazoa > Chordata > Actinopteri > Centrarchiformes > Percichthyidae > Gadopsis > Gadopsis marmoratus. The sequence continues at coordinate 4,701 of JAVQJF010028090.1, read as the reverse complement.
TTGCTTAATACACAAAATACACTTGTTGTACTTCAAAATTTAAAGAAGGAAAAAGATATTGTGAATCCTCTCACCCGTAATAAAGCACTGGATCATTTGGTATAAATGCTTTATTTGGTTATTTAATCATAGTTGGTCCTACATTTAAGTATTTTCATAAGCACAAGTGCTGATCTTGTTGGCAGAGGCACATCGGTCACATCAGAGCCATATAAGAAATGGCTGTAAGGAAGTGTGATTGATTGATTGATTGATTGATTGATTGGCAATTCTTAGCAACATTTGTCATCAACATTTTCATTAGCATACATGTATAGAATATTTATATGTATTATAAATGCATATGGTAATCGCAAGCTCAGAGTTAAACGTATGAGGCAGCCAGCACCAAGTCCTCATGTTTATTCAAAGGTTAACTAAAACTACAAAGATGAAATTAAGTTTGGCAAATGACTCGTAAGCATGCATATTTGAATGCAGTTAAAGCCCCTTTTTGTAGAATGTCATTGTGAAATCATCTTTCAAATTATTGCAGTGGTATAGGTTATTGATAGTAGAAAGATGAGTCACTGGCAGCAAAGACTTTTTTATGTTGTCTGATTTTGCAAAGTAAGATATAAGCGTAAAACTATAAATGTCCCCTCTTTCAGGTCGCTTGTATTTTGAAACATCATGAAACAGAAATGCATGGTTTACCCTTACAATAAACATTCAATATTTTCTAAGGAGTACTATTATTATGAATATTATTATATTTGACAATAAAATCAAGTGTAAAGCTCAAAATCATTATAATATTTTCATCATTATATAGTAACTGAAGAAAGTAACTTTGACCATGACTCATTAGTCAGAATAGTAGTGCTGATATAGTTACTTTAAAACTGATGCAGGTTGGATTTTTGATTGATTTTAAGTAAGAAAAATGTCTACTTGGAACTAATCATTGAAACCCAGAACATGGGAAACCGCACCAAGGGGGAAATGCTACTGGGTTTGAGTCAATCAAACTAAACAAGGCAGGTGTGAAAACGCCCTCATGATTTCATTTAATGTGACCTTTGGGTTACATTAATTGCATCTCTCTCCATCCTTCTCTCTCATCCCCAAGTAAAGGGATCTCTGAGATGATGCTTTTGAGCTCATCCAAGACTTTCTGCAAGTTGTCTGCTGCCTGCCTGATTGATCGGGCAAATTTCATGATCTCAGATCTGATTGGAGTGGTATTTTGGGAAGACTTGTCCTGTGCCCCTGATTCGTCTGACTCTGTCATCAGTGAACTGCAAGATAGTTCCGTTTGGTCAGAGGTGGGCACCAAGTCGTTGGTTTCAGTCTCAGACACTGACTCAGAACCAGTTCTGCGTCCTTCCTCTGCTGCCTTTGCCTGCTTAATGTGGTGTATCTCTTTTGCATCCATGGCAATGAAGAAGATATCCACTGCCACAAATAAACCAGCCAGCACACCTGTTGCTACCTCTGCCACACGTACTGCTCTGGATGCTTGTGCTACAATCTTGCCTATGTTCATCACTTGAATTAGTCGAACCAGTTCAGCAATGCCACCTAGGCCCTTCCCTGCTCTTAAGCCAACTCTGATCAGGTTGTCATTATTAAGCTGACTATCCTCAGTGTCAGCTAAGTCACATGTGGTCCTCAGTGTCTGTAAGCTGCTGCCTATCTGCTGGACCCAGGCGACAACTGCAGTCATTTTCTGTTCAATGGATTTAAGGATGCTTTGAACAGCTTTGCGATCAGAGGATTCGTTGACCATGTTTGTGATATTCGAGGCACCAGCAGTGATCCCACCAACTGCACCCACCCCAATTCCAACCCCAGTGACAATAAGAGAGGCTCCCAATGTGAAGGGGGCCAGTATAAGGCCCACTATGGATGTAATCCCCCCCACCGCTCCAATCACTCCTCCTGTCAGACTGCCGATGGTGGTGCCCTGATGCACACGTTCCAAACCGTCTGCCACACCCCTTAGCTTCTCCAACATGGTCTGGAGTTCGTCCACAGTTGTTTTGCACTGTCAATAAAGCATAAACATTGTCAGCGGAGAACTAGGTACCTAGAGACAGTTATTCAATTACAGAACAACTTGTTTTTGTGGATTTTCTGAAGTTCTTCTCGCCTTGCTGAAGTAGTGAACATGTATACTACAGGACCCCATGACATCACTGTCAGTGTGGTTAAAGTTACAATAAAGGACACTTCTGTTAGTGAACAAAAAGGTAAAGGCTTTTAATTTATTCCTTAACTATGAATCAGTTTATAACATAATGTGCTATCTGAATTTGTTTTCTGCTTCTATTTATTTTTCTCTAGCACTTATTACTTTTCAATTGCTTATTTATTCCTATTTTCTTAGTATTGGCACAGATTTAATCATTTATCGTAATATTACCTTATTTCCTCATCACATTTCCAATTATCCTAATGCGTATATAATGAGATCTCTGGAATAAAGAATACATTCATTTGTTAGTAATAACTTTAGTCTTTTTAAACATGTAGACTACTTAAGGCCTTATCTCCTTATTGACAAGCATGTATAGGCTACAAAAGCAATTAGAATAACTTTACATACTGTTGGACTAATTCATGTTCACTTAAAGCCCTTGGACTCCACTGTTTAGAAATAAACAATAAACTGCTATAATCTTGCAGATGTGAAGACACTCACTGATGGACAGATACTGATTGTAGAGGGGCTGGTTGGTCTCAGCCTCAAAGTCTATAAGAATTCAACTCAGTTTAAGACACATGGCTAATTGACCTTAATCATACAATTAGGAACCGGTTTCAGCTCTTTCATAACAATTCACTGTTCTGTATGGCTGTAAAACATACCGGCTGAGGATGTAGATGGGACAGCGAGTTCACTCTGGGGAGATAACTTACTCATACGGTCTCTCTTACTGGCAGATTTTGTCGCACTGACAGGTAACAAGCATTGTTTTTCTTGATTATCATTTTTAGGTGTACAATTGTGCATTGTTACATTTGCTTGCAAAGTACCGTTTGTGCTTTTGTCTGTCATCATCATCTATGAATCTGGTTTAGTAAGAAATTAGGGGTGCTTAGTTACTAATGCAAACATGACAGAACTGCGCAGCCCTAAATGGAAGATTGACAAAATGAGACGTTACACACATATAGTGTTCTGGGAGAATGAGTTTAATACTGTATTGATATTAGTGTCATACCTTTTCTGAGAGGCAGTTTATAATGAAAGGGCGGCCGAGGACCTCACTGGCTGTTGGTCTTGATTGAGCGTCTTTGTTTAACATGTCTTTCAATAGCTGACAGAGATCTGGTGAGAACTGCTCTGGGAGAGATGGGGTAAGACCACCAAGTATCTTGGGAATGAGTTTTATCGCAGTCTCTGCTGAGAACTGAAGGAGAATTATCATTAGAAAACATTTAATTTTAGGATAAGATGAGATAATCCTTTATTAGTCCCTCAGTGAAGAAATTGTAATGTTACAGTAGAAACAGGTATAGTAAGTAATAGCATGCAAAAAATAGAGAGTAAAAAATTATATGAAAAATAATAATTGTATATATACAAAAAGTACTGAATTTACATTATCGCACATATGAATATAGGTATTGAGTTTTCAGGTCTTCAGTTGGATGTATGGGCTACTGGGAGCAGTGCAGATTGTAAAGTCTGACTGCAGCAGGAAGGACGGACCTGCAGTATCTCTCCTTCACCCACCGCGGGTGAAGCAGCCTGTCACTGAAGGAGCTGCTCAGTGTTGTTAAAACGTCCTGCATGGGGTGGGACATCTTATAATAAGATCACTTTCCTCATTGACTTTCTAAAACTCATGTCATTCCATGCCTGAGATTAGCATCTTGCTCAGAATTTGTTTGAAAGAAAGACAGAAAGATGTCCTATAATGGGCAGCCTGTTGAACACAAGTTCAGATATTAACTGTAATTGGGTGATTTTAGTATAAGTTTGGGTGTGGATGTGACAAATTGCTGGTGAGGTTTGCTGTCGTGGACTGGTTATACTGACCAGGACACATTTTATAGATATCTTCTTATCTTTAAGAGGCACAAGTTGTGCACTGTCACTGTTATCAAGTTAATGTTTGTAATACACTCAACATCAACCTCAAGTCTTTACCTACAACATACACACACATTTCAGGGGAGTATTGTATATATTTTTCTTAAGCATGGATATTGAGGATTGTTCTGACCTATGATACAGCATAGAAGCTTCTGTGACTTTTTTAAATTGAATATTCTTTGCTTTTACTATTATGAATTTCATAAGAGAATACATAGCTCACTGTTGTTGTTCTATTAAACTGGTCGAGGACCCGCCCACCCAGAGCCTGGTTCTGCTCGAGGTTTCTGCCTGTTAAAAGGCAGTTTTTTCTTGCCACTGTCTCCTAGTGCTGTTCATGGTGGAATTGTTGGGTCTATAAATATATATAGAGTTTTGTCTAGACCAGCTCTATATTAACAAGTGCTATGAGATAACTTTGTTTTGATATAGCGCTATATACATAAAACTGAATTTAATTTTAGGGCGGCTGTGGCTGAGGGGGTAGTGCGGTCATCCATTAACCCCAGGGTTGGTGGTTCGATCCCAGCTCCCGCTGTCCGCATGTCGAAGTGTCCCTGGGCAAGACACTGAACCCCGAGTTGCCCCCGGTGGAGGCCAGCATGGCAACTGTG
>JAVQJF010028085.1:0-16438 GCA_036023855.1 Gadopsis marmoratus | reverse complement strand
GGCCCCCCCCCCCCCCCCCCGTGAGATCCAGTTGAAACTGGAAATTTCTGGCCAGCGCTGGCTGCCTGCCCACTCCCACAGGCCAAGCTCCGTCAGCAGCACTTCCGGGAGCGTCTGAGCGCAGGAGGAGAGAGTGAGAAGGAAAGAAACAGCAGAGGGCCTATAAGGCTGAGACAGGCATGGGAATGGTTTGAGGAAAATAGGTGCACGAGGTTAGCCATGAATTTGTCGCTGACGGGAGCATCCATCTTTTTATACTGATAACCAGACGTGTCGTATAAATATGAATTGGGGAGAAAGGGACATTTTTCTCCTCCTCAGCTGAGAGACGGCTGTTATTAAACAAGAGAGACACATTCACTCTGCTTTGCATGCGCTTTCATGCAAATGCATCACTAAATATATTAAATCTGAAATATGTGCATAATATTGAATGTTCAATACAACATGTAATCTAATCCTCCTTCCTTGTCCTGCAGTTTGGATGGAGCAAACACACATTTTGTCACCTTTTTTGAGCTCGAGAAATCATATTTGAACCTCTTCTTCTTGTCTGTTCTTTGAAATATGGCTTTTAGCACATATTGTCCAATCTATTAATCATTTCTCAGAGGCAGACCATTACTTGGGTAGGCAAAGGCAACAACCAGTTACAGTAACACAAAATAACCACATCTATAATGGTAGTTGGAGATAAAACTGAGGGCTGCAACAACATCTTAGTCCATGTTCTTTTTTTGCTACAGTGATTCTAGCAGTAGTTCCAGTGATGACTCCCCGGCACGTTCAGTGCAGTCTGCTGCTGTTCCTGCACCCTCAGCACTTCCTTTATCCTCCCTTGACAAGGATGAACCACGCAAAAGCTTTGGCATCAAGGTCCAAAATCTTCCTGTACGCTCTACAGGTTAGTTATAAGGATCTCCTGTGGTGTTCAAACACAAAAACCTTTTTTATGTTGAAATAGTGGTGCACTGTACTTCTGTGTATCCTTCTGTAAGTATTGACGCATTTTTATTAAATATCATGTTACTTTTTATCCCCACTGTACATACTTCAAACTTTTACAAAAATTTAATCTGTTTCCTACAGATACAAGTCTGAAGGATGGCTTGTTCCATGAATTTAAGAAACATGGAAAGGTCACATCTGTACAAATCCACGGAGCTTCAGAGGAGCGCTACGGGCTTGTCTTTTTTCGCCAGCAAGAGGACCAAGAGAAAGCACTTGGAGCATCAAAAGGGAAGCTTTTTTTTGGCATGCAAATTGATGTCACAGCCTGGAGTGGTCCCGGTAAGTTCTGATCTTTAACTGTGTTGCAGCAAAAACACAATTATTTGTAAAATGCACAATGTTCCAATGAGAACTTATTTTTCAGAGACAGAAAGTGAGAACGAGTTTCGGCCCTTAGATGAGAGGATAGATGAGTTTCATCCAAAGGCAACACGGACATTATTCATTGGAAACCTGGAGAAGACCACCACTTACCACGACCTGCTAAACATCTTTCAACGCTTTGGAGAAATAGTGGTAGGTTAATGTTGTGAAATGGTTTCGAATCAGGCTGTAAGCAATGGTTACCATGCTACGTCGCTTGAGATCACCATGCTCACAGGATATTTCTGTTTTTATTATCAATATCAAAGGATATTGACATTAAGAAGGTGAATGGAGCCCCACAGTATGCCTTCCTACAATACTGCGACATCGCCAGTGTCTGTAAGGCCATAAAGAAGATGGATGGCGAGTACCTTGGTAACAATAGATTAAAGGTGAGAATTATCATGGTAATTTAATTTTAAATCTTGCCTTCACACCACAGCCTCGTCTTTCACAGCCATGCACAGTATTATTTATGAGCATAATTTATATGAACTGTAAGCTGTTTGATATTGGATAAAATACAGTCTGACATTTTCTCCTTCCTTTTTCAGCTGGGCTTTGGAAAGAGTATGCCAACAACATGTGTTTGGTTGGATGGATTAGCATCAAACACAACTGAGCAGTTTCTTACTCGTCATTTCTGTCGCTATGGACATGTTGTCAAGGTAAGCCTGTTTATTTCCCCACTCATAGTCCATTGTTTATTTTCTGGCACCTTGGGTCTTATTTTTGGGACTTCTTTTCCTCTGTCTTCTGCAGGTTGTATTTGACAGAATGAAAGGAATGGCCCTTATCCTGTATAACAACATTGAATATGCACAAGCCGCTGTCAAAGACACAAAGGGGTGGAAGATAGGGGGCAGTAAAATCAAGGTAAGTCAAACAAAGCTTTGCTCTGAAATTTTGCTCTGTAATGTTGTGTCTTCTCAATAAATAATGTCTTCTCTCACTATAACAATTGCAAATGTATTTTCTTTTCTTCAGGTGGATTTTGCAAATCAGGAAAGTCAGATGGCTTTCTATCGTTCAATGCAGGCGTCAGGGCAGGATATTCGGGACTTTTATGACATCCTCTCTGAAAGAAGGTTTGTGTTGTTTGCTTCAGTAGTAATAATAATTTAGTCTCAGTACTGTCTAAGGTAAAACCTAACATTCATTGATGCCAAAGTATGATGAAATTACAGCTTGCCTTTTTTGGGTTTATTTCTTGGCAGGGATGATCGACGGAGTCAATATGAGTTTCAAGCAGAAAGACAATATTATGAGAATGTACGAACACCAGGAACATATACTGAAGACCCACGTCGTAAATACCCTGCCAGAAGTCGGGAGTTCTACACTGAATGGGACCCATATCAGGGAGATTACTATGATCCCCAATACTTTGAAGACCCCCGGGAATATCGAGAATATAGAGCTGACCCTTACGAGCAGGACATTCGCAAATATAGCTATTTGCAACGGGAACGTGAGAGAGAGAGGGAGCGCTTTGAAACAGATCGTGGACGTGATCATGGGAGGAGGACAATTGAGCGTAGCCAAAGCCCATCTCACGTTGCCTCTCGTCGTCCTGCTAGCCCTACTGCATCTCCTTCACTTTCTGAGAGAATAGCAAGTGATTCAGACCGCCGTATTTGTTGCCGATCTTCTGAAAGAAGTGGTAGCTGCAGTTCAATCTCCCCACCCAGATTTGAAAAACCTGAAAAGGCGCGCACTGAAAGGTTTAATAAAACTGACAAACTTGAGAAGGATAGAGTCTTTGAAGTTGAAAGAGGGAATTTGGTTGAAAAGGAGAAGCGGGCTGGACGTAAAGATAGAGGGGACAAGGACAAAAGTGAGAAACAGAGGCTTAAGAAGCTCAAAGTTGCATCACCTATTATCCAAGCATGTGAGACGGAACCTGAACTTGAAAGAGATGTTAGCCCCGAGTCTGTCCTACGAAGTAAAAACTGTAAAATTCCAAAGGAAGGCTCGAGCAAAGGAAGGCTAGACCTTCTGCCTTGTGTTGTGCAGTTAACACGTGTTAAAGAAAAAGAAGGAAAATTGATTGGCCATTCTGTCCAAGAAAAACTAATACCGAGGGGTGAGAGTGACAGTCCTAGATTGGTATCACCTTCAGCTGATCAGAGGAGTCCTCCATTCCGCACAGAATCATCCAAAAGTGATATCTCTAAGCATGGAAAGGTGCCCAGAGACAAAAATATTCACAGTTTAGTGGAGGTTATTGACAAGGATGCTAAAATCAAATCCAAAAAACATGGAAAATCTGAAATGGGATTTGACAGTGGTATTTCTGTGGATATTGACCGTTTAGCTGCAAGGAAAAGGCGTTTTGAAGACTCCGGGAAAACTGATCGACAGAAGAGAACTAGTGAGGAGGATCTTGTAAGACCTGGACTTCATAAACTGTGGAACCATGCTAAGGAGACAGATTTGGATAAGACCTATTTGATAAAAGGGATGCATAAAAAGGAGCACCACAAGGATAAATGTGTCCGGATGGTTTCAGTTAACAGTCCTAAAGATGGACGAGACTGTGAAAGCAACTCCATAGACCTCTCTCTGGAACGGCAATCACGGCTAGGGGAGCTGCTTGAAGATTCTGCAGATCAGTCAGACTCTCCTTACCTTAAAATGGATTTAGAAGGGACAAAAAGTGAAAACGGCTCCAGTCTCACAAAGATGTCAGATGATGGCAGCCTTGATTTGGATGAATTAAAAGACCAACAGAAACAGGTTTTGTCTGAAAATGAGCAAGGGAGGGGGAAGTGCAGAGACTCAGATGATGGAGACGAACACTTTGTGCACATTGACCAGAATAATGTTTGCACAAAACAAATTGAACAGAGTTCATGGCTTCGACCCAAGCATGGCGATCCTGACAAATTAGTCAAGTTTGAAAACCTACCTAGTAATGAGACTCATGACTTTGAAAAGGATTATATCGGGCATTGTGTTGGAAAACCAATTCAGAATATGGCCAATGATGAATTCTCTTCCTGTAAACGAAAGAAATTAGAGAATTTTGACGTTGAAATAGTGACTGCAAAAAAAGAGCGCAACTTTGCAAGTTCCCAAAAGTTAAATGACGACATTTATCAGAGTATAACATCCTCAATTGGACATGGTCACTTTTCTGCAAATGAGGATGATGAAACTGCCCATTTTTCTGTGTCAGTTATAAACACAGAGAGAAAATCTTCTCCAACAACAGATGATACATTTTCACACACAGAGTCACTAAAAAACAGTTTGGGCCTGACCGCTACACATCTTCAGTCTTCTGACACTGAGCTTCCAAAGCTTAAGACAAACTTACTTGGCTGTGATGAGGAATTAATGCAATGTTGGGAAAGACGGATAAAGTCTGATTCTCTTAGAATGGAAATGACTTTCCCAAGTCATACTGCAAAACGTGAAAGCATTCGCAAACGACTTGGCCAGGATTTGGAGCCTGGAGAAGTGCAGTCTGATTCAGATGATGATGGAGAAAACAAACACATCTCGCCCAAGTCCAATAGTTCCTTGTCTTATATCCTCAGGGAACGTGACGAGAGGATGACAGACCTGAAGCTTTCAGGCTCCTTGGAAAAGAACAAGTTTTATTCTTTTGCATTAGATAAAACTATAACTCCTGACACAAAAGCACTCCTTGAAAGAGCCAAGACACTGTATTCCTCCAGGGAAGATAATTGGTCCTTTCTTCCCTCATGCTTTCCAACCTCCCACAGCTGTTCAGATAAGGACAAAGTAGAGCTAGCACCTCGACCTATTCCTTCTTGGTATATGAAAAAGAAAAAGATTCGTACTGACTCTGATGAAAAGCTGCATGATAAAAAGGAGGAACTTAAGCCACAGGACCAAGAGCGTCAGGACCTGTTTGCTTCTCGCTTCCTGCACAGCTCAATCTTTGAGCAGGATTCCCGGCGTTTGCAGCATCTTGAGCGTAAAGACCAAGATTTAGATACTGGAGTCGTTAGGCCTTTTGCTAAGCCAGGTGCTGCTGAGGCACAGCCTGAATCTGGAATAGGTGACATCCCACAAGAGCCCATAGTTCTTTTCCATAGTCGGTTTTTGGAGCTTCAACAACAAAAGGACAAGGAGCATTCACCACCTGATACTGAGAATGATTCAATAGTGGTGGAGATTAAAAGAGAAGATGTGCAGAATTGTGATAATGTGCTGTCTGATAAGGAATCTGAGCCAGTACTGAAGCTTGATGACAAATCAGCCAGCCCCCCATTAACCTTGTCTGTTTCACCATTTATTCCTTCTCCTAAAGAAATGTCTTCGCCAGAAAAGAAAGAACTTTTATCTCCAACCACAGATCAACCTCTATCATTTGTCAAAGAAGAAAAAGTAGAGCCAGTTCCTGAGGTATCTCCATCTCCCCATTCTCTTCCTATGGAAAACTTCAAACCAGTTGCTCCAAATCTAAACGTAACCCCTCCACTTATCCTTCCAGAGTCAGAAAATGAAATGGATACAAAAGTAGAGTTAATTGAACCCAAATCCAAAATTGGAGATAGTTTGGCAGTGGAACATAATCCCATGGCGGAAGATAAGCCTCCCACTCCTGGTGGTTCCCTAAGTGGTTTTGAGAGAGAGCCTGCAGAATTCACTTACTCTGACTATCCAAAGATTGAAGAACAATCTGAAATAAATAAGACAGAACCTAAAATTGAAAATCCAGAAACAAAACACTTTGAGGAATCTCAGAAACCTGAGACAGATTGTGAGGCATGTATGCCAGAGCTAGAGGCTGAAATAAAACCATTACCAAATCGCAGACAACCCAAAAGTAAAAGGGCAAGACCACTGTCAGTAATACGCACTTCACAACCATCCCAAATTGTTGCCATTGAGAAACCTGCAACACGAAAGAGTGAACGCATTGACAAAGAGAAACTTAAAAGAGCCTCCTCTCCTCGAGCAGAAGTACCTAAAGCATCATTTGAGTCTAAAATCACATCCAAGTCACCAATTCATGCCTCAGATTCTGAGCAAAACCTTGAGTCAAGTTTGATCCATGGGAGAACACGTCGCAGGAATGTAAGGTCAGTCTACGCAACGCTACACGAAGACGACCAAGCTGGCAAAGAGGTGGTTGAGTCATCACGCTCCATGCGCAAACGTGGTGCTGATAAAGAACCAATACAGCAAGATGTTCAAATTCCATCTACCAATACAAGGCGAGGACGCCCACCTAAAAGAGGTGTCAAACGAGGTGAGGATGTATCACCAATTAAAGGGGATCAGCAAAAAATGATAGAAGAATCAGAGGTCAAGGAGACTTCAACTACTGTAGAGGTTGTGAAATCCTCTGATGGATGGCGTTCACCCCGCACACAGAAAGTGCAACAAATACAACTGACTTCATCTACTCCAGTTAACAAGAAAGGAGGTAAAATTGACAAACAGTGTGGGTGCACTACAGTGGTACCTGAAAAAGCTGATCTTGCAAGTCATGATGAGTCAGAGCTTAAGCCTAAAGCTGATTCTGAAGTGATTGAAAAGTTATCTGAAAAGGTGGAAAACGCAAGCTCACCAGTGCACAGAAAGGAAAAGGACTTAAAAGATTCTGGTGGAAAGAAATCTACTGATGAGGATATTGAAAAGGAAGACACCAGCTGCTCTGAGAGAAAACAGCCTGAAAAGATTGTTAAACTGAAAACGCCAAGAATGAAAAGAAATACCAAGCAGGTCACTGAAGAAAAATCACACAGCTTAAAAAATCTTGAGATCCGTGTAAGCGTTGATGATGTTAAAGGTTTACTTCGTTCAGAGGATGATGAGCCTGAGTCATTTGAAGCTCCTGCTATTACAAAACTCAAGACAGTAGTTCAAGAGAATGATGAAACAAAGATCATAGGCTTTCCTAAGGAATCTAAAGAAACTGGCGCACAGGAAAAGGAAGACACCTTATCAGAATCTGAACTTCCTGCTGATCCAGCTGCTGCTCTCTTAGCACGGCAGATGGAACTAGAGCAGGCAGTTGAAAATATTGCTAAACTTACAGTTGAGCAACCTCCTCGACCGTATAAAGAGCCACCTTCAGGGCAACCTACCATATTGCCTCCTGTCATAGTAGAGCCAGAAGGTGAGGTTGAGGAGGAGAAGCGAGCCAATCCTGCTAGTGAAACTGAACTTGCAGCCGCTATTGATTCCATTACAGCTGAGGAAACATGTGCAGATGCAGATGGTTTTACAGCTCCTCCTACTTACACTGCCCTTATTCCTACCCCTGAATCCTTGATACCCCCCTCGTCCAATGAGATTATGGAACCTGAAACACACATGGTGATCAACAATATTCTTTCAGCGGATTCAGATGATGGTCCTCTGACACCCAGCCCAAAGGGGCTCATGACAGAGTCTAAGGCAGCTGATACCCCGCTACATGAAACACCCAAGAAAACGGGCAAAGTTAGAGCCAAAACCCCGAAGAAGTCGAGAAGTCGTAAAGGTGCAGCTAACAAGAAATGGGAAGCCGCTGAAGAGGTTTCACAACCAGAGCCCTCCCTAGTCAAGTTACCGGAGTCGATACCAGAAGACCCAGAAACCATCAATTCAAAAGCAGTTACTGTTACAGCTGGGGCAACTGCAGCAGCCTCTGTGGTCACTGCTGTTGCAACTTGTAGGCGTGACGTTACAAGTGCTATAACTGTAGACACGCCCAAAGAGGCAGAACAGCCTGAAGTTGAACAGCCTGTACCAAAAGAATCTGCCTTTCATTCAGGCGCAAGCAACATCTCCAGTTGTAAAAAGCATTCTCAAGCAGCAGAGCCATCTACCCCTACATTTACCCCTGTTCCTGCCCGCCCACAACCTGTATCCCAGTTCAGTGTACCCCTGCTGCGGCCTGCTAAAATGCCAGACTGGCCTCCTAGAACTGAAGAAAGTAGAATCTATGTTGCTCCTCCGTGCCACATCACAGTGGTAACTCCTTCTGCACCCGCATCAACTGCACTTGGAACCCCTTCAACAAATCCCCCAATGCCTCCTGACACCAAGGCTTCGGATATTGACCCCAGTTCCAGTACCTTAAGAAAAATCCTAATGGAACCTAAATATGTGTCTGCATCAAACAGCAATTCTATACCTACCACTATGGTGACATCTGTACTGTCAGATCCTTCAAGGATGTCAGAGAATGAAAATCCATCTGATACAGTGGGTTCAAGACAGTTACATCCCGAAGAGAGACCACTTTTACCCCCTCAGCCCATACACCACAAACCATTTCCGCTGACAGAGTCCCAACAGAACTGTGGAGAGAAGACCCAGCATACAATTATTTCTCCTGCTACCTCAGTAATAAGTCGGATTCCGCTGCCTTATGATACAGAGGAAACTCCACGAATTTCACTAAGCAACAGAAGCATTGGCTTATCTATTCCCAAGCAAAAATTTAGATTGAACTCTAATGAGAATAATCGCTACCATGGCATGGATATAGTAGAAGATGGGACAAGGGGGCGCTCTGTTGTTGAGACCACTCCCTACAGCACAGGCTCCAGTCCTGGCCTAAGGGTCAACACATCAGAGGGTGTAGTTGTTCTGAGTTATTCAGGACAGAAAACCGAAGGAACTCATAGGATGAGAGCCAAAATTAGTCAAATTCCTCAAGCCAGTGCCGGTGATATAGAGTTTCAGCAATCTGTGTCTAAGTCTTCGATAAAGCAAGACCCACTCATCACATCATCCCAGTTGCCTACCCCAAAAATAGCCCCACCTCCTACAGCTTATGGGCACACAGGGGTTCTCTTGACGGGCCAGTCTTATAATGCTCAACCTGTCATTTCCAGTACCAAGCAAGAGAGTCGTGGTTGTGACAAATCTGAATCTCCGTATCACACAACATCCCCGGGTGGGGTGGTCAAGATCTTCCAACAGCCAGTTAGTTCTCCTCAAGTCTTGATGTACAACCAAGCTGTGATACAGCAGCATGGCAAGAGAGGACTGGGGACAGAACCTCTACCAAAGAAGATGGACATTAGCAAAGCTGGTCCGCCATCTAACCTCAGCCCAGGCATGAGTCCACACCACCCATCACTATCTGGAACCCGCATGAGCCCCAGCCCTGGCATCCCAACTGATCGGTCAGCTCTACACCTAAAGCAAGAACCCCAGTCCCCACGACCAACTGTTCACTCCCCTTCACCCTTTGTCAAAGCCTGTCCTCCAAGCAATTCTCCTAGAGGAACTTCTGTTGTTCTGGGTCATGGCATGCCACCCATGGCTACATATCATTCTAGTATGCATCACCCACACTCAGAACAGTCCTCTGTCATAATTCAACCTCACAGTGTTAATCAGTCAATGGCTCATGAAGCCAGGATGAACACCTCACCAATGTCTGGGATAAACTATGGAAGGCGAGGTGACTCCCTATCTTCTTCCCACTCAGTGCCTCCTCAGCACTCAAACACGCCGCAGCCTAATATCATCCGAGATATGGTACTGCAGTCTCATTCAAGTCCTCAGGGGTCAGTATCAGGTGGTGGTGGTGGCAGCAGTGTAAATGAAGAAGATGCCAGACACTTTAACCAAGCCCATAGTAGACCTTCGGTGCCCCAGCACCAATCGGATGTAATGTTGATTCATAGTGATCACAGAGGGCTCCACCCAAACATACGTATGGACCAGTACAGAGACATGCACCAGCGGATCCTCATGCACCAGCAGCTGGGAGAGCAGGCTGCTGTGGACACAAGACAGTCACGCACCTCAGAAACTGGGGCAACGTCTCAAAGCAACATCTCTGGACCTTCAAAGAGTCCTATAGTGGGGAAGAGCATTGATCTTTCCACAAAAGAATCTCTTAAACCACTTGAAGGAAAGCTGATACATCCACAATCCAACGACAGTAGAATCAGGGGAGTACATGCATCTAGTCCTGTCATGGTGTCTCCTCACCCTCACGGGGTTCAGCTGATGCATCCAGGAAGTGCAGGCTCCTTTCCGGTATATCGGGACATGCGAGGCTTCCCATCCCAGTTTACAGGACATCCTACATCTGGACACAACCTGGCTAACCAAGGCATTTCATCTTCACAGGTCACTTGATATTCTTTTATGATTGACTTTATGCAAATATTTGAGTATTTTATTATACAGAATGTATAATTGCAAGTTATAGATCAAATTCATGTACACATACAAAATATGCATAGCACTATTCATTTGGTATGTATTTTCTTAATCAGGTCCCTCCTGAGCCTTCTCTGGTTCACAGGGGTAAAATGTCTCAGTCACATGGGGGAGGAAGTGATTCCAAGCCTGAGAGTTCCCATCTTCGCCATGCTACCTCTACGGACCTCTCACACATTTCCCGAATACCAGGGGATACAATCTCCCCCTCATACCAGTCTCCCATGACGTCCCCTATGGCTCTTGCTCACAAGTCAGATCTATCTCTACAGAAAGGCCCTCCAGCCTTCCTGCCAACACCTCCGCCAGCAGTAACTACATCAAATTCACTGCAGCCACGGCTAGATGCTAAGCTGGAACATGCAGGACATCGTTCCGTTGACACGGTGCAGCTTTTGACGGTAAGAAGACAGATTGACCAGCAATGTTATCATATATTAAATACATTTTCAAGACCATAAAAAAGAGGAGAATACATTTCTATTTATCGTACAGAAATATCCTATTGTATGGCAAGGCCTGTTGGCACTGAAGAACGACCAGGCTGCTGTCCAGTTGCACTTTGTTTCTGGCAACAACATACTGGCGCAGTGCTCCCTGCCGCCCCCAGAGGGAGGTCCTCTTCTCCGTATTGTCCAGAGGATGAGGCTTGAGGCTTCCCAGTTAGACAGTGTGGCACGCAGAATGACTGTGAGTATTTTGGTTTTTACTACCTCTGAAAAGCTGGTTCTAAAATATGGGTGAAAATATTTAACATAAGATTTTTAACAAATTATTGCAAATTCATAGATTTTAGCCCCTTGCATTTATCTCTGCAGATGTGTTTTTATGTTTCCATTTATGATAAAGACTTGTCATTCATGACAGGTGGAGAATGACTACTGTTTGCTACTGGCCCTACCCTGTGGTCGAGACCAAGAAGATGTCCTTGGTCAAACCCAAGCCTTGAAAAGTGGCTTCATCACTTACCTGCAAGCCAAACAGGCAGCTGGCATAATCAATGTGCCCAACCCAGGCTCTAATCAGGTTTGTGGTCATTGAAACCTTTTCTGTTCTACCTTTCTTTTTAAATTCGACCTGTGTTTCATAATGAAATACCATGAAGATTTAGTTCCCTCACTCATCATATTATTTTTATCTTTGGATTCGCAGCCAGCCTATGTGGTGCAGATTTTCCCGCCGTGTGAATTCTCTGAGAGCCACCTTTCGCGCCTGGCCCCGGACCTTCTCAACAGCATTTCCAGCATTTCCCCTCACCTCATGATTGTCATTGCCTCTGTTTAATTACCTCCATTTTTTTTTTCCTGAACAAGCCAACACCAGCGCTTTTGAACTCATCCAGTTTGTAAACTGGAATTGCCTCATATTTTTTATGAGTTTGTGACTTTTTGAAAAATCTAATTTAGCATGCACTCACCTTTCCTCCTCCTCTTCACCAGGTCCTTAAGTCACTCAATGACATTGAATTCCAAAATCTATACCTTTTACAGAGAGGATCTGAAGGGTCGAACGGGGATTTTTGATGATTATTTGTAATTTCTCATTTAATTTTTGCCATTTTTGGAGGTGTTGTGCATAGCCTTTTCTAATTCATAGCATTCATAAAGCTACGGATTGAGACCTTCCTATGGGATATTTTTTACCATCATAAAAGTGATTGTGATTTTTTTTTTTTTTTAAAAAGACAAACGATGTGAGAAGTCATTGCACTATGTTAAGAAAAAAAATTGTGAACTCTGTACAGATTTGAGTATAAAATAATACATGTAAAGAAATTACTCTCGTGATCAGCCATGCTTGTGCAAGATAAAAGAAAATCATTGCCTGGAAAATGATCATCAAATCATTTCCACCTGATCAATAATACTGATTTTTGCTCTTTCACCATCAACTAACTTCTACATCATTTCCGGACTCAACTCTCCATCCCGAAGTGTTCCCTGCCCCAGGAACTCGTGAGGGGACGTTTAGAGTTGTACAGTTTACACTCAATGCCTCAACAGGGGACTATATAAAGAATATTTAATTTGTTTATTTTTGTTTGCATCTTCTTTAAGCCTTAGGGTATTGTGGACAATTGTGAAACTGTAAATATTATAAACATTTAAAGACTGAAGCATTGTGGAGAGACCAAGTGAATTATTTTACAAGGCAGATCATCAAACGTCAATGTATTCTTTCTGTTTTTTTTTCCATTTCTTTGGACAGGGGCAAGAGGGGTAATGGTGGGAAGGATCTGTACAAGATCCAGGAGTGATATTAAATTTTTTTAAATGATTCTGTGCCAAAATGTCTTTTGCAAAAGCTCAACAACCGCAATGTATCAAACAAAAATTGATCAGAACCTATTTTCATATGTGACTTTGTATTTTGCCACTCAAGAGGGCAGACTTGATTCCTTTTTTTTTTTTTTTTTTGTATTGTCCATTAGCCCAACTCTGTTACTACAGTGCTTTTACATTTTGAAACTGTATCCTCATTTTGAAGGAACCATTGTATTGCAGGGGTTGCATTTCTGTTTGTATTCCTGTTTTTCTTCTCCCTGATGTGGTCCTCTACTGCCCCCTGCTGTCTGTAAATCACCTCTCGCATATTAAGGACTGCATCCTGAGGTCATTTAAGACGTGACTTCATGACAGATGTGCTATAGCATGCTTTATTTTCAAATCTTACATGGGTAAAGTAAAATCACAGAGGCAAACAATATGACTTGAACTTGACATGCCGCTTATGGATGTGTTGATCATCTGTCGCCATCCCTCCCCGTAACTGTGTCCTTGAGCCAAGCTGTAAATACTAATGTCCTTAATCTGTGCTCTTGTGTATTTTTCCCCTTTATAACTGTCTTTCTTCAGGGTCCTTTTTTTGTTTTGTGCAACAAAACAAAGCAGTCTGAAAGCGACAGGAGATGAGGAGTGTGAAACCGATGCTGAAAGTAAAACCATGCTTGTCAGTTTTGTGGTGTAAATATTTCTATGACTGCAAGCTGAATACTCTCATGGTTAAGTTGAAGGCACTTATAATTTTTGATATACAAATGAGAAGAAAATGCAAAAAAAAAAACACAACAAAACTTAAAACGGTGATTAATATGAAAACTGTCTTTTGATCAATCTTCATTTTGAGTGTATTTTGCTGTTCCTCCATGAGGACATTTTAAACTGTAAAATAAATGGTCGTTTAACTTACTTCTGAAGATCATTAAATGGTCCGTCGCTCTTGGTTTTGTGTTTTTGTGATTTGACTTTAGGAAACTGAAGCTATTTGGTGCACTGGCTCAGATAAAACTAATCTACAATGTTCAAGCTACAGTATCTAATCTGGCCCCTTCTTGGAGGCCTCAAGTTGTGTGTCTGCAACATGCTGAAACACATTCTGAGAGTTGTAACATTTTAAATACTGAAAATACTTTACCTGATATATCATTATTCCTCAGAATCAGCGCTGCAGTCCATTCAGCAGTCAGAAGATGTCACTATCTGCCTGAGCTATATTGCTGAGGTTGAAGCGAATCAGACAGGAGTCAATAGTCATTTCAGCTCACCGTGAAAATGATTTGTTCTTGGAAATGTAGGATAACCTTGTATACCTTAACATGTCTGCCTTGGTCAGAAAAGATTCTACTTTAATAGGATACATTGGATTGCTGTCTCACTGTATTGGTGCTGTAATGCTTCATATAACAGGTGTGCAGAAAAAATTAGAACACTCAGGACCAACTACTGCACTGTCCAATATTTATGAAATGACAACTTGAAAGTCAATGACAAATTCTAAAAATGTTTTTGTGGCTCAGTGTTTAAACCTGTATTCAAATTGAACAAGACAAAATCAGCACTGTGGCTGTCAAAGCTGCAGTTATAGACTCATCCCTAAGGAAAACATCCATAGTTTTGGGAATTTTAAGACCATGACTTGAACATTAGGGTTTCCGGCAGAACCCGTCGGTAAAGCACACTGGCCGACAGATTCCCCAGAGGGAGGCCTATGGAGATTTAGTGGTGATTGGGAGCATTTGGTGGTCAGAGCTGCAAGATCTTTCATTATTTTTGGAAGTACTCCTTGGAGTGCAATTAATTACAATCAAGTGCAGGTGGCCTGTGAAGAGACACGAACTTACTGTGTGACTTTTGGTTTATAGTGAACTCGCTCATCTTTAGCCAAACATTTGTGCAACATAACAACGGCCTGTGATGCATTATGGACTGTTAGTTTTCATCTTCATCTCGCACGTCTGATGCGGCAGGTCAAGGCTTCCCATAAAGACAGGATGACTCTGAAGATCACCAGCTGCAGACTGAGCACCCAAAGGAGGATAAAGAGGGCCATACCCGTGATTTACTCATTCTCCCTCTCCTGCTGTTATGCCTACAGTAGAAAGAAAGGAGTGTGACCACAGAGAAGAGGTGAGGCATAAGTGATATATAGCGCCCTGACAGGCCTAGACTTGGAATGTAAATTAACACCCTGTTTACAGCGTGAGAAGAAGCAGATCAGATTGGGACACAGCAGAGAAAGACAACGAGGACTTGAGGAGAAATTCAAGATATTCAACTGCACGTTGAGCTGAATTGAATTGTTTCCCCTCCTCCTTCCTAATTCTGCTAAGATTACAGGTTCTACTTTTGAGCGTCGAAGCAAAGTGGAGGTGGAGTCGTGTGTCCTCGTTCATATTTCTGAGCTGTTCTCTTGGATTCTTCACCACAAGATGACATTTTGAAAGCCCACATTTAGCGAGAATGTGAAAAGAATGTTGAAAATTCAGTGGTTGGTTTTTCAGACTCTGATAAGTGCTTGTTTTCTTATTTGTGTCCTTTTGGCATTGAGCTCACGACATTTCATCCTGGTGTTTGGACAGTTTGTCCTTACATGAGATGACAAAATAAACCAAGCTAGAGGGATGTTTTGTTTTTAACAAACAGCTGCTTTGATTACGTCGCTGCATATTTCAGTGTGTTTGAATTAAGCTGTCCATAAACTAACTGGTGCCCAACTGGGCATCTCGTTCTCAATGATTCTGGTCAGTATACATCCAGCAGGTGGGCTAAACCACCAGTCACGGTTGAGGGCAGCAATAAGCATAGCGGGCTGAGAGGTTACATTGCTGCTCAATACAATTATACGCAAGATGCAGCAACACAGTCGTGATGAGAGCTCAGCAAAAATCCATTTGTTTGTTTAGGCATTTACCCATTATATTAATCTAACAGCCAATAAGAAACTAACAGAAAGAGCTGTTGAGAGTAATACAAAGGAAGCTCAGAGGGTATTAAAGTGATCTGCTTAAAGGACGGTTGCCATGTTGCTTTTCTTGCCAGAAACGTACAAAACTAGAGGCAGCATGTAATATCGCCTTTTTAAAGTCCTGAGGTGCTTCACCAGCCTTTTTGTCTGTTTCCTTTTTTTCTGAGCCTGAAGCCTGACTCGTGGTTAGCTGGAGGCTCACCTCTGCCTGCAGCTGCGTGGGAGAATTTTGATACAGCAGTGTTGTGATTTGTTCCAGGTCACAGACATTTGGAAGCTTTTGTATTTCGTGGACTCTTTTGTGGACAATTACTCCCTCATGTGGTGCTGGGATTTGGGTTCTTAATTACAGTTGTTAATTGCTGGAAATATAAATCAGGCTTTCTACATAGTTGGTGGAATTTAAGTACCTTTGTTTAATTTTTGTTTCACACGATATATATATTAAAAAAAAACCCTCTTCAAAAAAACCCTCTTTCTTATAATAACATCTGTGTGAATAGATTTCAGTTGCATCTTTTATTTGGCTTAATTTGCACAATGAATGCTGAGAAAATACATGACTCCACATATTTTAATTCCTTGTATAAAACATACTGCATACTGAATAAGTGAACTTTTTCTTTCTCACTGACAGATTGTGAAAAGAAAATTAATTAAA
>JAVQJF010028076.1:0-11174 GCA_036023855.1 Gadopsis marmoratus | reverse complement strand
AGAGTTGGTCTAGACTTGCGCTATATTAACAAGTGCTATGAGATATCTCTGTTATGCTATAGCGCTATATAAATAAAATTGAATTGAATTGTAAAGCATTTTTCTCTGTGACTTCAAATTTACTGATACAAATGTGTGACTATTGTCTACAACTACAAATTTTACTGTCACAGGTGCTCAGGTGTTTTACACCAATAATACCTTCATACTATACAAGTAAATGTCCATTTACCATTTCATCCATGATGTGTGTGTATCTGTGTGTAGTTGCAGTATCACGCCGGTTTGGCCTCCAGTTTGTTGAATCAGCAGTCACTCAAACGATCAGCCAATCAGATGGGAGCTTCAGCCAAGAGACGACCCAAAGTCCAACCCAGTACTCTGGTACTACCCCCTCAGTGAGTACCGCAGTAAAACATACTGCATGCTATTATAATACTGCAGTAATACATAAGGGATATACTACTTTAATGCTATAATACTGCTTACTGTAGATATTATTATAATACTGCAGTAGTACACAACATCTGGATGTCTGTTCATTATGCAACTTTACTGAGACGAACACCTAGGCACGTCCACCTGAGGCTTCCTAATCTAAACCTGCTGACATGTTTCTGTACACGGCGTCTGTTTTCCATTCTGTCATTCACAACACGTATGTCCATTCACAGGACATGCTAATACTCATAATGCTAATCATCCTAATAATGCAGGTAATTTCTTCGTGAGCACTTTGTGGTTCCAGAGAACATAAATAAACTCAAACTCTCACCTGCTGTCAGTCACAATCCAGATGATGATGTAGGAGGTCCAATCAGTGAGTTCCTGTCAGTCTGTATAACTTCATTGTTACTCGTCTGGAAACACTCAGTGTGAACATGAAGCGGACCAGAACTAACAGACATCAATGAAAATGTTTTTCACTTTGACCAAATGATCCAAACTACAGAATACTGTAATATTCTGTTCTTCTCTGTACAGGTATGTAGATGATGTCATCTCTCGGATTGGCAGGATGTTTCCTGATATGACCATCGAGTTGTTCAGACCCAATGGGACATCAGCTGTGCTGCTGGTATTAAACCACACATTTACACTTTACACGTGTGTTCAGAGCAGGTAACAGGTGTGCGTCTGTCTCACATACTCTATCTATCTCTAAGGTGACTCTGGGGAAGGTGTTGAAGGCGATTGTCGTGATGCGTTCGCTGTTCATCGACAGAACTGTTGTCCGAGGATTCAACGAGAACGTTTACAACGAGGATGGAAAGGTCAGAGGTCAAATTCACCTAACCCCTGATACCTGTCTGCCTGTCTCCACAGTAACCTGTGTGTCTGTCCTCCTCAGCTTGACATCTGGACCAAGTCTCAATACCAGGTGTTCCAGAAGGTAAGACTCACATGCGCTAATCTGAACTCCTGCACACCTGAGCTGAGTGTTCAGCACTCTGATAGGTTGTGTTGTTGCCAGGTAACAGACCATGCCACCACCGCCCTGCTGCACTACCAGCTGCCCCAGATGCCTGATGTCGTGGTCCGATCCTTCATGGTGAGATACCTCTACCTGTCTGTCTCTACCAGTACCTGTGTGTTTCACCTGTCCTCATCCTCTCTGTAGAGCTGGTTGTGGAGCAACCGTAGTAGCAATGGTATTGATGTTAACATTAATAAAAATAATAGTACAGGAGAAATATGATCTCTTTTCCTGGTTTCGTGGTTCTTGTCGGTAAACGTGCTGCAGCATTTTGGATCAGCTGGAGAGTCTTAAGTGACTTATTGGAGCAGCCTGATAATAGGGACTTGCAGTAATCCAGCCTTGAGGTAACAAATGCATGGACTAGTGTTTCTGCATCTTTTTGAGACAGGATGTGCCTGATCTTTGCAAAGTTACGTAGGGCTAGGGAAGGCAGTCCTTGAAGTTTGTTTTATATGGGATTTAAAGGACATATTCTGATCAAAGATAACTCCCAAGATTCCTTACGGTGGTGCTGGAGGCCAGGGCAATGCCATCTAGAGAAACTATATCTTTAGATAATGTGTTTCGGAGGTGTTAGGGGCCAAGTACAATAACTTCAGTTTTGTCTGACTTAAGCATTAGAAAATTGCAGGTCACCCAGGTTTTTATGTCCTTGAGGCTGCTGGACGTTTGATGAATTGAATGGTTTCATCCGGCTTGATTGTATTAACAAGTGCTATGAGATAACAATGTTATGATATAGCGCTATATAAATAAAATTGAATTGAATTGAATTTTTGTTTTCATTCTTAGCTCTTTTGATGTGTGTTTGTTCACAGAGCTACAGTACATTGTATCATCGATAAACCTTTGTGAACCATCAGTGAAGCTTTAGTCCATCATTAGCCAGGGATGTTACAGGCATGGACACCCAAAATGATCATCATTTAATGTTTCACCATTTTGTCAATCAATTGACCAGCTCTGTCTAAGAAATTGCTCCAAGATCTCCCATAGGTGTTCAGTTGGATTGAGATCTGGTAACTGCATCTGTATTCATTTTGTTTCCACAGAAATGTATTCAGGTTTTTCCTGTAATTTGTCACTTGTTAGCATATCAGGACACCTTGTTGTACCTCGTTGTATCATCACAAACCCAAATTGCGACACGTTACATTACAGTTTTGTTGCCAAATATATACATACTAAAGGAATATGTGATGTTTATACAACTTAATAAGGTTGGCAGTGAACATTTTGTAGATGCATATGGCTAATACAAAGGTTCTGTTTGATATGTTGAAAACAATCCACAGTTTAATATTTTCCTAAAAACATATAGTTGTATACTGTGTGAACCTAACTGCACACACAAGCAACAGTGTCTAACTCACTCTTTATCCAGCCATTCATCTCCCTGCCTCTCCGTTTTTCTTGGCTGCTTTGTAAGCAGAGCTCAGACTTGCTGCTTGCCAGTTGTATAATAAATACTGCTTGCTTGGTTCACATGGGATCACAAGCCTCTGCATTAGCATTCCTCAGACATACACACAAATACATACACAAGGATGCCTGACAGCAGTGACATCACCAGGCATGTCAACCTAAACATACTCTCAACCTTTATACAGAGCCAACAACAAACACCTTTATATTCCCCACTGACTGCTCTACCATATACAAGATGTATACATACATTACAAATGGCTCTGCATGCTACGATTGGAGTCAGAATTTCCAAACTCATTCCATAAATAGTAATGTGTTGATGCACAATGTAACCTAACACATTTAGGCTATTAAAGTATCTAACTCAGTATTCAGCTGTGTTAATTTACTGCTCAATTATAGGTATAAATGGTCCAATAATCTACTCTACAATGACTAGGGCCAGAGATACCTGCAGGTCTTTTTTGCAACTTAATTTATTAATTTGATTGATTGATTAATTTCTAAAGTGAGGCCTTTAAAACTATCTGGTTTGTCCAAAAAAACTAAATAAAAGAAAATCAGCAATTGTCAGATGTCAAATACTGCAACCAGCAAAGTTTGGTATTTTACTAATACATGACTTAAGTAAAAGTAATGATTTAAAGCAGAACAAGCATTTGTACCAACCTAGCCAGCTTTTTAAATCTATGGTGCAATAGATGCAGTTTAATTGACATTCTGAATAGTGCTAAACAGTATGATGTAAGATATATATATATATATATACCATAATCAATTTGATTTCATAATTGCCATGATTAAACAGAATGATAAAAGATTATAAGATGTTTTATAATACACTAGTGTATGGTATTTCCTATCCCCTAATATTTGTTTTGTTTGTCCCAATTAATTACAGATTATGAGCTCCTTGTCTTGACTATGGGTTTATTGAATGGTTGAACATGGTGGTTAGAAGTCAGTGGTACTATGTTCTTTTTTTTGCCTGTGTCCACAGGTTTTCAACACACCACAAATACTTGTATATGCATGAACAGTATCAGTGTTCTAGGGGTATAAGAACCATGTTGATGGGACATTTAGAGCCTTTTTACAAAATGCTATTTTACATGGTTCATGGGTGTGACTACTTTTATATTTATTTCTTGCAAAAGTAATTTTGACATTTAGCTTGATTTTTTAATCTGTATTTAATTACATTTTGGTGAATCTGCATAATGGAAAGTCATAATGCATTGCTTCTAGGAGTTTTGCACCATAATCATACATGCACAAATAAGTTACTAGATTATTTTTGATAGTAAAGAAGACAGCTAAACAGGATTAAAAGATCTTAAATCAGAAGAGGCATCCACTATACTAGAAAGAGCAAATTGTGCAAACTCCACTTCCAGTATGTGTGTGTTTTAGTTCCATACTCAGCCCTAATAATTAACCACATAACATTTGTCCACCTTCGAGCTCTCCATCCTTCCTCCATCCTCCTTTAATCTTGGATACATGTGAATGGAGGGGGGAAGGGAGCTGGGGTGTGCTGGCTAATGGCGATGAGGCCTAATTAGAGAGATTAGAAGTGGAGGGAGTGACTCGCACCACAATAGCAGCTCTGACCTAACTGTTAATGTTCTCCACCCAAACCATTTATTCCAGTTCACATCCATTATCTTTAGCCTCTTTGTTAGCCTCTTTGGAGGGAGTTTGCCCTCCCTCCTGTCACTTACTGCTGAATGTCATCATTTGTTTCTTTTTTAATTCACATCTTCATCACTGCAGATGTGACTGAAGGATGGTGAAAAATCTGGCCTTTCATGCTGCCTCATGTATCATCTAATTCATGCTTTTATCAAGGGCAAACTAATCCAAGGAGATTTAATGGTATAAGCAAACTGAAAAATGTCTTGAGCTAAGTGATCACATTTAGCTGACAGCTGATTTGGCATGAACCTAGTGATACTTCAACACACACTTGAATGAGCGTGCAATCAATTTAGCAATACAACTTCGGAGGAAAAACTATAGGATGTACTTAAATTTAGAAAATTACTAGCCAGAGCTGCTTGCTATCTAGGACTGGGGGTTCAGTGTAACAAATCTGAATCCAGTGTGTAATCTCAATCCTTTTGAAACTTATTAAATGAGTTAGGTTTATCTTTTAACATGCGCTAACTATATCAATACATGAAAGATTCACTTTAGATCTCTATTTATTGTTGGGATAATGAGCAGGGTGAATTGAGGTTTAGTGTCAGGCTGTCTACAACCAGAAATGTTTATATTGTGGCGGACCAGGAGGCGGAGGCGGTACCCCGACGGTCGCCTGGCAACGTGACCGACAACAACTGGGCCAAGTGGTGGCAGGTGTGTACATCCCAGTGGAAGGATTGCAGCCCCTGGGCCGATGGGAGTGGACGCACCTGCCACGCATCACGGTAATGAGATCACACCGGTCTCACTCCTACGGCGTGGCTTAAAAGCCGAGAGAAGAGGAGACAACGGGGAAGAGTAGAGGCGGAAGGAAAAGGAGATTGTAAACAACCACGAACAAGAACAAAGATAATACCAACAACCAACCCCACGAGGACCGGGCGCTCAGAGGACGGAGCCAACCCGACCAAGTCATCATCACCCAGCCGCTGGCGGTGTCATCTCAAGTAGTGTATCAGTAGTAAATAAAAACAAACTGCACTTCATTCCAACGTGTCTAACGTGTGTTACCTACCTGGGGTCACTCCCCCTCGGGACGGCGCATCACAATATATATATAAAAATTATAAATTATAAAAACACCCTTCTCGCTCCTGCGGGCAGTCTGTTCCTCCTTCAAGCTCGGGTCCTCTACCAGAGGCCTGGGTGCTAAAAAATGTAGAGTATTTACATTTTTACACCTTATTTTTCTTAAGCAACTTTCAAATACTGGTAGTCCTGATTCAGAACTATTAAGATGTATATTTGTTTAAATGTTTTCATATTATTATCAACTGGTCAACTGGTCAGCACCTGCTAATCTCACCAGAATATTTCTACATTTCTCTTTGGTAATAAAAAAAAAGCAAAAACAGGTAAACAGTTCAATATGAGATTTGTTAGCGTCAGAGCTTAGTGAACCTATATTTTGTAAATATTTGTACCAGGATTGCAGTCAGCCAAATATACTATTTGGAAATGTGAACCTATCTATGAACACCCATGTAATTAAAATTGATTTAATTACATCTTGTTGACCTGATGGTCAAGGTGATCAGGACACTGTCACTATCTAGGGATAATGGGCTTCTCTATGTCATGGACTCTTAAAATTGATTTAATTACATAGTCTTGAGAGAAAGACATTCCCAAAAAAAACAAAAAAAAATACTCATAACAGACATGGCTAGAAACATTTAAGATATAACAAAAATCTAGTCACACTGACAAGTAAAAAACATTGTATCTCTAGTTGGGGATTTCCATGCTTTCAAATCAGCTAAAGGACGAGATGCTCTTTCATTAGCTGGGACCATTATTCACACCTTTCATGTTTATAATCAATCATTTTAAAATAATTTGGATAATGTCAGAAAGCCACTGTCATCCAGCTGAAACAAAAAAGTTTTTTCATTTTTCCAGAAAACGTTGAGGTGTATTACACATGAGTATATGCAAAATAAACATGATATTTCATGAATATGTACAATATCTAATGTACGAAATAAACATACTGTATCTCTACAGTTATCCTATGTACCAGAGGTGGCCACATTATGTATGTTGCTATGAAAATCTTTTGAAAACTCTACTTAAAGCAGCTTTATTCATTGGCAACAACACTGCGTATGCCAGATGGAGTAGAGTCAAAGAGGGAATGGGGGGTGGAACCACTTGTCATTGCCTTGGTTGCTGTGGCTACCAAAAGTTATTATCCTCAGTTAACTCTACCCCCCCTCCCACATCCACTCCTCCACCAGCAGAGAAAGTCATTGTTCCTATAGTGCAGTGATAATTGTTGGAATAATAATAGTGAAATGAACAGCTCCTATGTTCTTTCTGAGACCCATTTCTGAACTGCAGAGGCACAGTGTCCAGATTGATCCTGTCAGTGCTTCATCCTTTTGGACTCATCCTCCCAGTCACCAGCAGAATACGTAAATCCAATGTATACCTCTCAGAGGTATATGAATAAAAATGTTTTATTCATCAAACAGATGCAAATGGCATTTGAATGTGTGATGTAATATGTAATTAGGGCCTGTATCTATTGTATCTGTAGGGATTACTAGGGCCCGAGCAGGGAATCCTGCGAGGTCCCTATTGTACCTCTAAGGATTCTTATTATTGTTATTCAGCAAAAGAAATGGCTTTTTGGGGGCTTTATCATGCTCAAAAAGTCATGAAAGTTGGCACGTGCATCAGAAGTGGGAAAAATTTGATATTTTATGGGTCTCCAACATGGGTGTGACAAAATGGCTCCATAGCGCCCCCTACAAACGTTTGATGAACAAGCCCCTGCAGCCCGTTTCATGTACACGCACCAAATTTTGTAGGCTTATGCATCATGTCCAGACTTACAAAAAAGTTCCTTCAGCCCCTGCCGTAAACCAAACAGGAAGTGAGTTATATTGCATTAACCACAGATTTTTGCCTGTTTTTGGCCATTTCGGGGCCTCGTACTCCTCCTTCAATTTTTATCGGATTGACTTCAAACGTGGGCCGTGTTATCTAAAGGCCTTAGCCATGAAGAATCATAAGGCGTTGGGTATTAACTTGAACGGCGTGCCCGTGGCGTGGAAGTTAGGTGTTTTGTGGTGAAACAGGAAGTGGTTTATATCTGCTCTGTAGATTGTCCAAGACACATCAAACTTGGCACATTGTATGCCCCCCCCCAGCCTGAAGCCATCTATATGCTTATTATCATCCACGGTCATAGCGCCACCTAGTGACAGCAGGAAATGTCAGGCTTCGGAGTCTGACGTGCTACACCGAGACGGTGGAGCGCAGCAACTTCAAATCTGGCCACTAAAGCCTTAACCTGTTGATGATGCCTCACAGTGAAAATAGTGACTTTTGACAAAAGGGGAGTGGCCTATCCATGACAAAGTCTGATGTACCGTCATGACACTTTAAACAGCTGTAACTTGGCTGAAATTGATCACATCGTTTCCATATTCACAACGTTTGATGACGGTCCCGCCCTGAACAGTTGTAGGGGTCCATTTTCAATCAAAGTCATAGCGCCACCTAGTGACAACAGGAAGTTGTTTTCCATATACGTTTGATCGCATCTCCCAGTGGGGTGATCAGCACAATCTCAAATTGGGCCAGAGCAGCCTTATGACCTTGATGATGCTTCACAGTGATGACTGTGACTTTTCATCAAAGGGCCTGGCCATTACGTGGCGGCAATTCCTGATGCATCACAGTGAAAGAAATGAGGTGGTAGGAGTGCTCAAAAAGTCACATAAACTTGCACACACGTTGGCCGTGGCCATAACAGTGAGTCCATATGGTTTTGGAGCGCCGCAGCCTGAACTGGACAACGCGTCCTTCGCCATCAACAGGAAGTAGTTTATAATTCTGCAGTGCATTGTCTGACAGGCACCAAACTTTACATATTTCATGACCCCCACCCCCCCGCCTGAAGCCGTCTATGTGCTCATTTGCATCATCGGTCATAGCGCCACCTAGTGACGAAATGTCACTTTGTCCGAGAGGCACCAAACCTTACATATTTCATGACCCCCCCCACCCTGAAGCCATCTACATGCTAATTTTCATCCGCAGTCACAGCGTGACACCCAACGGATGCTCAAAAACTCACAACAATTTGCACACACGTGCAGATTCCACCATGATGGATGCCATTTTGCTTCGGAGCATGGGGAGTGAGGCAGAAAAAAAATGGCGCCACCTACAGTTTTCAAAACAAAATCTCACCCCTTTCACCTACACGCTCCAAATTTGGCATGCATATGTATCGTGTCAAGACTTTAAAAAAAGCCTCTTCCCGGCTTGGCCTGGACAATGCGTCCTTCGCCATAAACAGGAAGTAGAACTCTGCCATGCATTGTCCGACAGGCACCAAAGTTAACGTACTTCATGACCCCTCCGCCCTGAAGCCGACTGTATGCTCGTTGTCGTCCGCGGTCATAGCGCCACCTATTGACAGGAGGAAATGTCAGACTTTGTCCGAGATGCACCAAACTTCACACGTGTTATGCCCCCCTCGGCCACCTACTGACAGGAGGAAATGTCAGACTTTGTCCAAGATGCACCAAACTTCACACATTTTCTTCCCCCCCTGGCCTGAGGCCAAATGTATGCTCGTTGTCGTCTGCGGTCATAGCACCACCTAGTGACAGAGAGAGGAGTTTGGCGTATGGGCTCTCAGTGCCCGAGTTCTGGCAAGCGGCGGATGCTACGCACATGCCCCGACGTGCACAGGTCTGCGAGGGCCCGTTCAACGCTGCTTGCAGCTTTAATTATTTATTATTATTGTTTTGTTTTTTGTTTTGTTTCCCTGATGACCTGTAAACTGATTGACACAATTTGCCTCAAACCCACACCCTTTATTCTCAGAGTAATAACACAAATAGAGTAATAACACAAAGCACACATAGTGCTGGAAACAGTGATACTGAAAAAGGTGCTTCTTTTAACTAAGTTTTAACTAAGTTCTTTTTAACTTTTAAACTCTTGCCTCATAATTATTAGATTCAATTCAATTCAGTTTTATTTATATAGCGCTATATCATAACAGAGTTATCTCATAGCCCTTGTTAATATAGAGCAAGTCTAGACCAATTCTATATGTATAGACCCAACAATTCCACCATGAGCAAGCACTAGGTGGCAGTGGCAAGGAAAAACTGCCTTTTAACAGGCAGAAAACTCAAGCAGAACCAGGCTCTTGGTGGGCAGTCATCTGCCTCGACCGGTTGGGTAGAGAGAGAATAAAAAGAGGGGGGGGGGGTAGAGTGAGAGCAGGATGAAAGAGAACGCACAGTACAATTCCACATACAGATGTAAAGCAATGGCAGTTACAATGTTACTGATAAATAGACAGCTAAAAATATACAGACTTTGTTCAGTACCAAAGTAATCCACTGATTGTCTGTACATTCATGATTAAAGTGCAAACATGTACTTGTACATGTAGGTCGACAAGCTTAACAACTGAAACAAACAAATGTCATCTTTAACGTGTTTGTGTGGGCCCCAGTTGTGACTTAATCCTTGTTTACTGAAATGCCCATCCATTCTGAGGATTGTGCAACATATAGTGCCTACTTAATTATTGGGGTTCATTTGAAACAGTGTTTTTGGATCTGTGTGTGCCTCAAAGTGCATGTACTTTCTACTCACATGTGTGTCCGTGAAATCATCTATTTTATATTAGCTGGATTTGAACTTGAGGTGGGCTATTGCAGTATGTGCTCTTTACTCCAGACTCCGGACTCCCAGCTCAGCCAGGGAGTAAGCCTCAACGCCTTATCACGTTGACCCAACCTCTGCCTGCAACAGCTCCACGCCTGAGCAGCCTGGTGTTAGCTAGCCTTTGGAGGCACTTTGAAAGGGCCCTCTCTGATGTGGAACTTTAGCTGTATGAGCTGTGATGATGGAGCTGGTGGAACTGGTGACTGCTGATAACTTGCTTTCCTTTGCATTAAAAAAAACCATCACCAAAGAGAGTGAGAGTTGTCATATAGAGACTTCACCATCAAAACCCCCCACTCTTAAACAATGTAAGATGCTATTTTTGAATTAACTCATCCACAGTGTTACAATCCTAATTAGTAATTAAAAAGCAATAACTTTGTCAGCTATTGTACAAGCAAAATGCCTTTTTACCTAATATCTACATCTTAGTAAAGATGGAAATTCCTTCATCCCAACTGTATATCACACATTTTCATTTGCTGATTTTTTACAAAAAGGTTCAGAATGTCATTATGTAAAAATATTAATAATCAGAATCAGAATCAGCTTTATTGGGCAGGTATGTTGTACACATAAGAGGAATTTGTCTCTGGTTAAACATTGCTCTAAAGGTACATACAAAGACAATAGAAATTGACACAAGGGTACACAAATCTATTTACAAAATTACAAATATGGAATAAGAGTGTATATAATATATATATATATATATATATATATATATATATATATATATATACACAACAGCAGCAACATTAGTATACAGTAGTGCAAAGGGTGCTGTGATGACTAGGAGTGAAATATGACTGAAATATGACTATTATAACAGGAGCTCCATGTACATGAGGTA
>JAVQJF010028073.1:0-27666 GCA_036023855.1 Gadopsis marmoratus | reverse complement strand
GCCTTTTAACAGGCAGAAACCTCAGGCAGAACCAGGCTCTTGGTGGGCGGTCATCTGCCTTGACCGGTTGGGTAGAGAGAGAAAAAAAGAAAATATAGGGGGGCGGGGTGTAGGGTGAGAGCAGGATGAAAGAGAACACACAGCAATCAAAGTACAACTCCACATACAGAAAATGTAAAGAACTGATCATTTTGCAGTAGTCAAATTATTTCCAGAGCTGTATATGTATGTATGTGTGTGTATATATGTATATATATATATATATATATATATATGTGTGTGTGTGTGTGTGTGTGTGTGCCTATATGCACAGCAAATTAATGAGTAAATCAGAAAACCAGTAACACGAACAATTCATTGAAATTTTCATTTCATATAATATAGACAATTTTGTGGAAGTTCCTTTTACCTGAAGTTACGTAAACAAAATGGGATGACAATGTCCTTGGTTGTCCCCTGCTAAATATCAAACGTGCTGCAACACAGACTCTCTCATATCTTGTCAGGCACCCCAGATTTTCTTGCAACTCCCAGAAAACACATAAGCACGAAACATTTCAGTGATATAAAAAGGTGTTCCTCACCCTCTGTCTGTCTCTCTGTCTGGCAGAGCGGGACAGTTTAGGATAAAACTGTTTTGACATAATCTGAACGGCAAGCGCTTTCTGCCACAAAGCTACATGCATAATTCAGTGAGGGAATGTGCCAAGGATGTTGTGTCTCCTCTGGTTGGGGTGGTAGGCTTTTTGTCTGTCTTATCTGCATTGTAGGAAGGGCAATCAGGAGCATGTAGTCAGATGTAAACACACGTCATACACACACACAGACAGACGGACACATGCATATGCATGACCATAACAAACGCAAGTGATGACAGAAAGTGCTAATAGGTGCTCACACAAGGGGATCCTTCAGTATTAACAGGACAGCAACAGGACAGATTTTTCTCTTGGCAACTTGACAGCCTCCCTCGGCTGGTGTTCCAGCCCGGGTATTAGTAGTGTTTACTGCAGTACGGCACACATACACACACAGTCTGACAGAAAGGACTGAAATGGTTTCTAATGTTGAAATGTCTCTCTCTTCCCTTCAGGTACATGGGTGACATTTGGGGGACAGATAACAGATGAGGTACGAGACATTTTCCTTTATCTTGCATGTTCATGGACTCTACTTATTGATTGATTGATGTTGTTGTACTGTATATACAATAGTGATGAGTATTGAATGTGTTGTATATAAAGATGTGTACCTGATGTCATATTATAATATTCTTAACAAGCAGGACATCCCATTTGACTCGTAAGACAAACTGCCTGTGTCCTCTCTTAATTACCAATTGATTACACACAAGGGATTCGACTTAACAAACACTTTGCAAAAACTTTGTCTTTGTCAGACAAACTCATTGTCACAGACACACACACTCACACCTTTCCAAAACTATGTGTAATATTACACACAGCTGGCACAGTGTGGATACTGTCCTTAATTCACCGGGATTTGACTGACCTGGTGTGCTTTTCTGACACCGGTGAGCTGTTCTGACAGATCCACAGTTTATACAGTGACATCATGTGTAGAATAGCAGCATAACAGTCAGTCAGAATGTATTATTGTGCCGCAGAATTACAGCCGACACCAGTAACCATGTCAGCAGCTGCTGGCTGCACCAGGTACCTGTTCACTGTCAGTATATATTTAGCTTAATTTTTAGACCCCTCAAAATTTGACTTTGGGGGTGGGGGGGTCCCAATTGGTAATTAGCGTTTGAGACCCCCTGTATTTTGCACACTGTACGTAGATACAGACAGAATTCTCTGCCGTGTCTCCTGAGTAGACACAGTGTTAATTTAAAAAGAAAACTTAAGCACATATATGACAGGCTTGGAGAACATTAGCTATCTTTGGGCTTTCAGTTTGTACATTTGCTGTTAATGTTGCATAATGTCCTCTTGTTCGCCAACCTTTTTAAAGCATCAAAACAAAGCCACATGGAAAGGAATAACAAAGTGATGAAATATAGAGCTTGTAAGTGGGATTTGTCCCCGTTTCATTTTCTACTGTTGGTCAGGATGGAGGGACACATGAACTCCAGCATTGTCAGTGTGATTGAGGTACATCTGTCAAACTATTTCTTTCTAACAGTGGTGTCACAGTTAACCTTCATCGGGCTGTTGGCTGCCTGACAAACTTTTAATATCTAGAGGCTCAATTAGCTCACAGCTTTGTTTTTTTATTGCTCCCTCACATGTTCCAGTGAAAGAGGGTGGATTTCTTTGACATTTTTAAGGGTTAGTGACGTGGGGAGAAGTCACAACCTTCATAAAGACTTTAGGTGTCATGATTCAGATTATTTGGACTAGGCGACACACAGACGAAGGACATACTGAGGGGCCAACACATTATGTGTACGTGTGCGCACTTAAATCTCCTTTACCTTCATGTTGGTGAACTCTAACATGCTCTGATGTTGCTGCTGGGGTCTTAGCATCGGTCATCACACACACACACACACACAGATACAGACACAGATGCACACACTTAGAGTGACACTAAGGGAGAGGAGAACAGAGCTCACCCCAGGGGACATGGAAACAGCAAGCTTATGTAACCGTATTATTTTTCTTACCTTCAGGCTCAGTGCCATCAAAGCTTAGCACCGCTATTCTCTCCATTATTCTGAATGTCCCCAGGTCAATGTCACTGCTGCCAGTCAGACACTTCAGTCCACCGGGCTTTGGCTTCAACAGCTGACGTTCATATGGCAAATGCTGGTTTGCTCAGTTAAAATCTTAAAAAAAAATCATGTTTAAGCTCAAGAGTGGATTATTGCCAAATAGAAGGCAGGTGGACATGCAAGCTTAAGCGACTCACAACTGCAACAGTGCTACGATCACATGCAATGCTGTTGGCTTAAAAAGTCCTCTGCTGTCCTGAATGCCCCCTGTTCAATGTCACTGTTGTGAAAAGCACCCTAAATATACTACATGTCCTCAGCAGAGTTCAGTGTCCCTGTCCTCGTTAAGAAATGCACAACAACTCGGCCACACAAACACAATTACTACTTACACAAACACACATGCAACCACTAAACACAAAAATCTCATCAGAAACAGCTTAATAAAAGAAATTATTCGACTTTTAGATGAGATGACTGATCACACTCTCATGTCAAGTGTGGAGCTTGAGTTAGGAGGTGATTAGCTTACCTTAGCAAATAAACTGGAAACGGGGAAACTAGCTAGCCGGACTCTCTTTCAAAGTTCAGAAATACTCCTACCAGCAAGTCATCTCTATGAACACAAAGAAATGTAAAAATGACAAGTTTGAGGTACAAGGGAAGCACGTGCTGTCACTTTTTCCAGACAACCAGAAGAGACTCCAGGAAGTTACTAATTTGTTGTTTTTACATTTCTGATTGTGTGCAGATTAAACACACCACATACCATGTGTTAATTGGTGAACATTGAAAGGTGCCGGTCTGTGAATTTTTTAACTGTGGCCAAAGTCACGGTTGCCCCCTACTTCCAGTGTTTATGCTCAGCTAAGCTTGTCACCTGCAGGTTTTAGCTCCGTGTTAAACGTACAGTGAGAGTGGTATCTGTCTACTAATCTAACTCTCAGCAACGACGTGAATGAGCATATTTATATGCTATTTTCCAAAATGCATAACTATTCCTTTAACATGCACAACTGCAGACTTCATTTGAAAGTCATGAGTTTTCACTTAATAATAAGCTATTTGGTCTGCAGTTATAAATGCTAGTAATCTGTTTACAGGGATTGACCTCTACATTGATCCATCAAGAGAGCTTTTAGCAACCTGGAAAATAAATCATTGCTGATCTACAAAGCATTAATAAATTATATGGAAGTGCTACTATGCTTGCGTCACTGCAGTCTTGTCTGGACAGCAACACATTTCCAGACAGAAAGCTCAAAAGAGTGACAGTGGGATGCAAGTTAACATTGCTTACTCATTCAAAAAGGCCAAAAGTGGACCCATAAATCGTAAAGTGAAATTGAACAAAGTGTCTTTTGCTGATGTTAACTTTGATGTAGGGAGTGTGGAGGGGAAGATGCAGTCATAAAATCATCTCAAGGCTGTGTGGGCAGTATGTGGGAGGCTACCACGGCCTTGATTCTGGGGTTGTGAGAGAGAAAATGTTTTTTCTCATTACATCTGTTCTATGTATGGAAATCAAATTCTCCTGCACCCTTTGTGCCCCGGAAAAAATAAAGAAAGAAGCCCGAAGCCACCCATGTGTTTCTGCAACTTTACAGCAACTCAGTGTATTTTCCGAAGGTGAGGGCAGAGGCGCATGTGTATATGTTTGTGTGTTATAGACAGATTGTATGTGCAGTTTGCAGTTCACCAAAACGGCCAGGAATCCGTGTAAGCAGCAATGCTTCATCATCAAAACAAACTTGTTGACCTTGTGAATGTCACTGTAAGCACTCCATGACAGCGACTGACCATTTAATATCTTATGAGAGGCATTGTGAATGAGCAATCACCACAGACCAAACAGTCACCCTTTAAAAACGGACCCGATCGCCCTTGTCTCGGCTCTCTTCCTGTGACTTCCTGTCTTCGTAATGCAGTCTTCAGCATATTCCTCCTCTTACCTTAAAAGTTTACATTTGTCCATAGCTACTTTTCATTTAACTCAACCATCCAGCACTTTCACACTTTTTCCATCCTTATCAAACTTTTTCCTCATCCTCTGTTTTCCTACCTCTGCAAAAAAAAACTACTTGCTCACCTTTCCTTCCCTTTATTGAAACTCACCCTCCAGTGCCCCCAACAGCTGTGACAGAGATGGTTTCCTCTCTGCACTCAGCAGAGACCAGTTACAGAAAGTATATGCTGTTCATTTTCTCTGCCGTCCCTCTTTTCCAAATCTTACTCCCCTTAACTGACCCCTCTCTTCTTTAGCCTCTCCATTATCCAGCTCTATCTTTTCATTCTGCTCTGTTTGCCTTAGATGGTTGTTAAGGGCTGAATGAGCCATTTTGAAATGTGGCCACTGTCGCTCTGTCCTTTGCTTTCCTCCCTCAATGTCCATTCAACCCTCTCTGAAAGAAGTGGGTTTCGAATCTGATAATGATGAACTTCTTAAATATGTCTGACATCTGAGGTATACTGGAGAAAGTATTGGTTATACTAAGACTTTAATTTCCTTTTTCTGGCAAAAGCAGCAGACACACATACTGTTTGTTGTGATACAACGATCGGATATGCTGAATCATCACAGCACCAATACTGACCTTGTTAAGCAAATCGGGTATCATCCATGACGTGACAGATCCATATTACACTTAGTGTCTTTGTCAATGTGTTAATAAAATGCAGTGTTTCCACCATCTGTTGCATTCATTGAGTCATGCTGGGCTGCCAACTTAATCCCTGGCCTCACAAAAATGATTCCAAACAGTTGTATGCAGTGTGGATTACAGATTTTAAATGTTCATATTTGGTTTCAAGCTACGTAATGGTCTGGGGGGTGGGGTCCATGGGAGCTGTCTTCTGGCTGCAATAATGTTTTTAAATATTTTTTTTTTTTTTTTTTTTTTTTTTATTACATTTTTATTGGCTTGTCATCCCTTCATTCATTTTCTTGAGATCTTTTTTATAATCTGTTCATTACCATTTATTCTTTCTTTATTCTTTTACGTTTATTGCATCACTGCAACATTTTTCTAAATTATTGTAACATGTCGTTATATTGTAATGCTTTATTCCTTGAAGTGTTTATACTTCCATTGTGTCCATCTTTAAAGACACAAATTAATAGTAATTACATTTATTGTTATTGTATCATCATCACACGTAGGCTCGAACTGCTGCCCAGTTTGTGCTGGTTGCAGAGAGAAGCTTGAGACAGATTCTCAGAGGAGAGATTATCTAATTCTTCTAGAAACAACACCTCCAGTGTCTACCAGTACTGAAACAGCAACACACACCTACCGTACATACTGCGCATGCACTTGCAGGCATATACGCAAAGGCAGATGAACAGATTTCCTGTCAACACAAACATACACACACACCCTTCTGTCCCTCATGTGCAGACACACACACACACACACAACTCCACAGGGAAACAATGGCAAATTCACTTTAAGTACCCATGCAATAAACCTCACCACGGGGAAATTGGATCTCGGTCTGATGATTTATGGTCATCATGTCTGCAAAAATATGAAGGAATATCTGCACATATGCCACACACACACACACACACACACTTATACAAAGCATGAGCATTTATTAACTGAAGAGAAATGAGTTGACGCTGCCGTTACTCATGGAGTCAAATGCATTTATCTTTTCTTACAGATAGTTGCACTGTGATCCCACTTGCTCAATAAAGTCTGCACTTTGCACAACAGATAAGAACAGTACAGCAACACAAGCTGTTTGAGCATGTGAGTTCAGGCAGACAACAGAACATACTGCGAGAGTATGCTGCAGCATATACAGTAGCTAACACATACTTTGCAATAGGGTGCTGTTTTTGTGGCTGGCTCACTCTTTGGCTCTGCCATACCTGCTGCTCTGCTGTCCATAGAGCATTTCATAAGCCGCACCTACACCCCAGCACCCACCTGAGGGCTGTAAGGCTCGGCTTATACTCGATCTGTTGTGCCTGTTGTATTGATTTAAGTCACTGCCTTGATTGTCTTGTATACAAGTGATCTTACAGCTAAACAACACTCATGTCCTGAGGAAGGCCTCAGGCTGAAATGCATCATTTATTATAGTTTAATACAATTTGAGGCTGCATTGCTTTCATGGGGTGCCACCTTTTTCTACTTTGATAACGGTTTTGTAATGGTTACATACTGTGGCTGTGGAAATACAAATATTTATATTGAAGATATTGATATGCCCGAATGCTACAGCTTTCCTTTGGCAAGTGCCTAAAAAGAGAGACTTTTTTCATAAATAAAATAGAAATCAAATCAAATTCAGCACACTGACCTTTCTATATCGTGTGTGTGTGTGTGTGTGTGTGTGTGTGTGTGTCCTGACCCCTTGCCAGGTTGCAGAGAAGCTAATGACGATTGCCTATGAGAGTGGCGTCAACCTGTTCGACACAGCTGAGGTCTACGCAGGTGGCAGGTGGGTGTCATGCAAACCTCTCAGTTCGTTCGCAGTTCAGTTGAGCACATAACAACCTATTCGTGTTTTAGTGTGATCAGGTGCAGACATCTGGCCCCACTGTGGCTCCAGGAAGTGTTTTTATTTTTATCATAGGTGTTTAGCTGGAGGGTTTCTTATATGCAGAGTCCAATTAGCTCAACTCATTTAGTCAAGTGATAAACAACCAGCAGGTCTGGAGTGTCATGCAATTTGTGGTTATTCATGACTAAGAAAACGTTTCCACACTACTAGACGTGCCTTATATCTGAGACTGGATGGTTTCAATTATTAGCACCAGTGTGCTAAGGACTATAAGAATGGTTTGCATTTTTGTGTCAGACCAAAGTGCATTTCAGCCATCGCTGTGAACTAATCACCAGAATCAGACACCATTTAAACAGTCTGATGCAAACATGGGAAAAGTACTGCACAACACCTCTCCAGCCTGCGTTAGCTCTATTGGGACAAGTGACCTGATTATTGTGCCATCTTTCAACAAGTTTAACTTTAGGAGGAGTCACAGCAGAGTGACAATACATTTAAAAAAATTAGAGAAATAAAATTCCAATGGTCTGGTGATTGGGGACTGACTTTTCTAATGCTAAGAGTGATTTTCTTTAGCTGCATCATAATCTTCCAGAACACATTAAAAAGAATAAAACATGTCAAACACAAGATGGAAGACTTTTTGAATGCACCATCTAATTGCCCACTGATGAACAAACTGGTTTGCCATCTTTTTTAATACACAGAGGAGGGGGATGTTTGGTTTAGTGACAACTGAGGGATTGATATTGTGGAGGAGTGTTTGTGAATTCAAACTGCAATTTAATAATGACACCTCATTTATATTGCCTTGCAGGGCCGAGATCATTCTAGGAAACATTATCAAGAAGAAATGCTGGAGGTAATGGTGACGCAAATGTGTGCGATGGCTTCATCATGTCAGTGTGAGAGTGAGAAAGATGAAGGATGATGTGTGTGATGCATGTATGAGAGAAAGGGTGTGCGAGAGAGAGACAGCATCACTTCATATTTGTCATTCACCATCAAACATGGCTCAGATGTGGACCGTGATCACTGTCTTGGCAGAGTGTTGTTTTGCTTTTATTTGTCTCCGACAGCATTCCTAATTTGTGACTTCTCTGCACACAGACACATTGCATCACAGTGTAGCAGCGCGTAATGGTTATTGTATAAAAGTCTGCCTGCCGGCATTTTCAGTTTCCACAAATTTCAAATATTCCCTTTATGGAGTTATTCAAACGTGCTCAGTGTTTTATTATTGATCAGCTCTGTAGGAAACAGGAGAGTTACAACATCAAAGGAGTGAATTATTAGCAAAAGTAGCTGATGGAGCATCTCCGTTAGAACATCAGCATCTATAATGAAGCAGCTCTAACGTGGCAACACTTCCAAACTATCATTATGCAGCTTGGGATAAACCTGAAGACCAGCTGAGCCCTACAAAGACTGGACAAACCACACAAAGATTGTTTCCACACTACACCACACACTGAATGCTAATTGTTGTATTTATGTACCAAAAAATAAACATGGACGGCAGACTGCACGGTTTATATGCAGTGACATTAGAGCTGAAAAGGCCCAAAAAAACAGGAAAGAGCAGAGTTTGGGTGAGATCTTCCTTCAGTTGTCAGTCACAAATAGCAAACATTTTAAAAAAATAAAAATCTTTATCAGAACGACTGGATCTGAACATTAGAATCTTTACATATGACACACCATATGCATTTATCTGCCCACCAGTCGTCACACTGAAGCCATATTTATTTATCAGAGCAACAGTCGTAATGTCTATCCCCGCTTTTAGTGTCATGTACAGAACATTACACCAGTAGGCGGTTTGATGCCGGTGCAGTAAAGACACACTGAACTTGACCTTTCGGTCATCATGAGTTTACAGAGTAGAGATGTATCATTAGCTCTCAGTGCTGCTTGGAAGGATGCAGATGCTCGTCACTGTAAAGTGAGAGCAGGATGAAAGAGTACACACAGTAGTACACTACAATTCCACACACAGATGTAAAGCAATGGCAGTTACAATGTTACTGATGTTAAAATAAATAACCAATAGTATTAGCAGCACACCAACAGCTACACTAATAATAACAGTAGCAGGCGGTCCGTATCCACTCGACCAGACCCGTGTGCATCCAGACTGCGCAGAACCAGGTCCCGAAGATCCAGACTCCATAACGAGAGAGAGAGAGAGAGAGAGAGAGAGAGAGAGAGACATGTAATGACACCCAAATCTCTTAAGCAATATGTGGGCGGCAAATTCACACCTGTTGTACATGTCATTAAGTGCAACAGTGTGAGGATGCGGATAAACACGTCCATGATGGGATCAGATGTGTGGTAGCAAGGAAAGGTGTGATGGCGCTGCAGAGCCCCTGTACGACTAAAATAAGAGAAGTACTATGCGTTATGTATCACTCACTCTGTTGCATCTTTCTTCTCTCTTTCTGCATCTTCCTCTGCACTTTCTCAGGCGATCCAGCTTGGTCATCACAACTAAACTCTACTGGGGTGGAAAGTAAGTAAGATACAGGCATGAGAATTACACAACTGTAATTCTCATGCCTGCATGCAGATTGTGAATAGTTAGTTAGTCAGTGAGTGCCAGATGAAATTGAAGTCACTTTAATTGACATGTCTGTGATTAATGGCTGCGTGTCATCCGTGAAGCACGGCAACGTCCATACACAACAATAAAATGGTTCCAACGCTCATTCACATTGTTAGTTACACGACACTTTGCAAGAAGGAGGCGACAAGAACTAAGTCTTGTTACAGCCTCGTCTGATGGATAAAATGTAAACGTTGTCTGAAAGTACATACAGCAGATTAGCGGTGTAGCTTATCATTGGTTTGTGTTTGTCCCATCAGAGCAGAGACAGAAAGAGGACTGTCAAGGAAACACATTATTGAAGGTAAGACGCGTAAACACAAGAGAGGAAGGAAACGACAACGTAAGTCTTTTACTATTTCACATACAACTAAATAAATGCTCTGTCCCCCTACACAGTGTTTTATTGTCTGAATTCAACCACGCTCCACTATCTCAACCCTGTCATCTCTCTGTGTCTCTCAGGTTTAAAAGGCTCATTACAAAGGATGCAGTTGGAGTATGTAGATGTAGTTTTTGCCAACCGCCCTGACAGCAATACTCCCATGGAGGGTGAGTCAGCCAATCAACATTTTTATATATTTATATATTTAACATTATTACACCTAAGTAACTGATTGAGATATATGAGTTGTATGCCCTGAAGTCTCAGTTTGTGATGTCGGGTGCTGATGTTGTTTGCCTTTGTGCTTTTGTCTAGGGATATTGTCTAGCGTGAACAGTTTAGATGCTGTATATTTGTAATGTGCACATGTGTTGTCGATCCCACCAATAATAAAACAAGAAACCCTTTCAGATGTCTAGATCTAACCCTAACTGTAAGTCCTAGTCCAGGTTCACCCCAGCAGAACTGTGTTGTTCAGCTAAAGTGAGGCAGACAACCCCTTTCAATTAATTATCAAGAAGTTGCTTATTGACTTTCATATTAGTAGCGTATTGGTTCCTCATTAGTCATCATGAATTAATTGTGTGCTATTGCATTCAACAGGTAAAGCCCATTAACTGTGGGTTTTTCTTCAATACCTCCTTAATTGGTGCTCACATCTAATCAATAAGGACGTTGCATGTTAATTAATTATCTGCTTTTCTCCCTTTCTTGGCTCAGAATCCCTACTCCCTACCATCAGTGGAGCTTTTAAAATATATGTAATTAAGCTTAACAAGACTTTCTAGACAACCTCAATTCATCGCCAAAAAAAGGCCAAATGACTCAAAATTAAGTCACTCCGAGCATACATTGCACATATTGCAGGCTGATAAGGCTAAGTTTATTAAACAACAATAATGGAAATTGCTAGATATTATTTAGGTCTTGTGGGATTGTGGAAGCTCTGTTTTCATAATTTAGTGTAGCAGTGTAGAATATGACATTTCGTGTGCACACACAAGGACCTTGATTTCACACTTTCTAGCTCTCGCCTGTTTATAGATCTCTGCTGTCCTCTTATGTTTTCCTACCATCTGCACTCGCTGATCATTTCCTATTCAATTCCTTCAGCTGTTAGATCTATTGCCCTTCCTTCCTCAAAACCAGTCTTGCACTCCCTCTTCTT
The DNA here is from genome assembly GCA_036023855.1 of Gadopsis marmoratus. Lineage (NCBI taxonomy): Eukaryota > Metazoa > Chordata > Actinopteri > Centrarchiformes > Percichthyidae > Gadopsis > Gadopsis marmoratus. The sequence goes on along the minus strand of JAVQJF010028073.1, from coordinate 16,307 downwards.
CTCTGTCTTGTTACATTGGCACAGAAATTGAGGCAAGTAGTATTTCAGTGTGAGCCTGCACAATCACAGCATGTTGCTGGAGCTGGATGGCAGGAGGGCAGGCAGAGGGATGGAGATCAAGGCGCGGGTGACAAGAGATAGGCGAGACCGAACTGTTTGCTTTTTTAATACCGTGTTATTTTCCTTGACAGGGTAGTATTTAGGAAGGCATCTGTGTTTCAGGTTGTTAATTATCACTTACCAAGTGAAAACAAAAACCTGTATTTGCAAGTCTTTTTAGGGCTTCTTGATTATATATTCTTCTGCAGATCTATTCTTTGACTTCTCTTACCTCCACTTCTTCTTCTTTGTGATTCTGTTGCAAACTCTTGTCTTGTCCGTTAATGTTTTCTTCGACCTTCTTTCCCCTCACACTCTGTTGTCTTGCCAAGACCCAGTTATGTGGAGTGAAATTCAAGGGTCCTGCCACAGTGAAAGATTGCAGTATAATTGGAGTGAGTGCATGGCGATGATGAATGACCTTAATGACAACCCTAATCTGAGTTTTTGTTGGCCCTGACTGCCGTTGGCTCGAGCAGTCAGCAGTGTTGGAGGTAATTGCATCATTAGAAATGCAGCAGCTTGAATGTGATCAGAGGGGCTTTAGTATGTGAGCTTGTTAGTTCGAGTTGTTAGGGGTGGGTGATGAGCTGTCAGCAGGTAAGAGAGTCTCAAGGAGGTGGGTGGCCTCTGCAGAGTTGTTGTTTTTTTACCTTCATCAGTGCAAACTGGAGCAAAATGTGTTCGTGTGCTTTCAAGGCCACTGTTTATCTCAGATTTTGCTTTTTAATTTTTAGTCTCTTGTTTTCTTGCTGTTTTTGACTGCTGATTGCATCTGCAAACCCATTCATAACCGCCTGCTGTTACGCCCCGGGTTGGTGTGAATGGTTGTGTTTCGTGTTTTCTGTTGCCTGTCTCGTGCTTTCTGGGTTGTGTGTTTTTTTTTGCCTTGGTTCTCCTGTGTTTGAGTTTGTGTCCTGTCTCAGCCTCCCTCGTGTCGCCCTGATTGTTGGAGTGTTTTCACCTCCTCCCCCATGTTCACCTGTGGTCCATCACCCTCGTTAGTGTCCTGTGTATTTAAGTGTGTTCAGTTCGGTGGTTCTCTGTGGCGTCATTGTCTGTGTAGTGTGTTGCATGTGTGTGGTTGGTCACTGCATCCAGTGCCGTTTGGCTTTCCTGTTCATTAAAACCTATGCGTTCTGGCTGTCTGCGTCTGGGTCCCTCTATCCCTCCTCCACACTCATTCTCATTATTTCTATTTTATTTTTCCTTTCCTTTTGTTTTGTGGGTCTTTCTCTCTCTCTTTGCCATTGTCTTTCATGAGACTTGGCTATTGTCGATACAGAATATGTTGCCCGCCTCCGGACAAGTCACGTTAAGCTTTGTGCCTGATGAAAAAAGCAAACAAACAAAAGTCACTTTCTCTTTCACTGCCAGTTCTGCTTTCTGCTATCTATATATGGATTAAATGCTCGATCATGTTATGATCCACCTTGTGGATATGAGAAACGGATAAGAAATCATTGTGTATCAAGATTTCTTGTGGTTTTAATAGCACCTCTAGAGTAACACTGATCTCCTCTGTGTGACATTTTTCAGATAGTTGCACGAAGGATACATTGGACTCTCCTAAGTCCATTCTCCCCCATTAAGCCTTAATTATTAAGCCCATTAAAGTTTAAATGTAACACTTTACCTCTACTAAGTGAATTATGACTTTAATTTATATTTATTTGTTCAGTGAATTTTGACTGTGCTCAAGGTTGATCCAGCAGGGATGAATTTTGTTCTGTGTGTTTAGAGTGCAGTGAGCTGAATGTGGAAAGTATACTGAGAGGAGAAATGTTACTGCTTCTTGAAAGACATATTGGCGTCTTGTCCGATACTGGGGCTTCAAAGGGTGGAATCAATCAATAAGTTGTTCCCTGTTGATCAGAACTGACCGATACGATGTGGGAATGTGTGTATCTCTACAGAGATTGTTCGGGCCATGACCTATGTGATCAACCAAGGCATGGCGATGTACTGGGGGACATCTCGGTGGACGGCCATGGAGATCATGGTAAGCAGCAAGGAGCTTCTAGTGTCATTTCTGGGTTGGAGACATTATTCATGCTCATGACAACAGTCTTTTGGAGGAAAGATCACCGAAACAAAAGGATAATGAAAATATTCAAGTGGATCATTTAGTTGCTCAGTCAACTTTGACATAATTTTTCTAAAAGCAACAAACAAATTTGCTTCTAAACAACACATAAGGAGTGTTCATTTGACTTTCACCTATGCTTGAGTTGCTGTACAGCAGTTTTAAACTTCCCTAAGCTAGTCACAATGAAAGAAATACATTTTTATAATACAGTTTAATGCAGTTTTGGCAGATTAGATCTCATATCCCGCTGACTAGAATAACAGAAGATGAGAAGAACTCTCATTAACTGTTATTCATAGATGTATCATGTAAGGTCTTGGACACATTGCTCATGCATAGTCATAATTCGTGAAAAAGGAAACTGGAAAAAGTGTGAAGGTTTGAGGAAAAACACGTGTTTTAAGGAAGTGTTCCCACAGAGGAACAGTGGCATCCTCTCGCTTTGTTTCTTCTTCCTGTCAGAAACAATCTACCTCCCATTTCAACTCTCGCTACACTAATGAATCACAGATTCTTGAGATATGTGACAAAACATGTTATAAATTTGATTTTTTTTTCTTTTTTTAATACTGCATTAATTTCAAATGGATATATTTGTAAAGAAATGTCTCAACTAACAATCATGTGAAGGAACAGGTTTTTGTTTTAACAAAAACTTTTTTTCTGAAAATTGACATTTATGCACTTCATAACTTCAACATAGTTTGTGAAATATGTTAAAAAAATGTCAAACTTATCATGTGTCCCATTGTTGCATCCACCATGAACAGGAAGTGGAAAATGGGCCCTCAAAGTGATGGCTGATGACAATATTTCCTGATTTATTCAGGGATTTTTTAAAAATCTGACAGTTGACGAGACGGTGAGGACACGCCTTTGATAGGAAAATATAAATAGGAAAATATAATTTAGAGTTCACTTTTTGTTTACTTTGATATGTTATTGATGCTCTCCTTTCATTTGAGTACATCTATATATTTGTAGCAGTTTTAAATACTTTTTTGGTCAGTTTGACATTGTGACTACATTGAACATTTGAACAAATTCTACTGAAATGGATTTTTTTTTAAATATGAAGTTAATGTCATGAGTACACACAATTTCAAGTAAGTTTAAGTACTTTTATCATTATGAATTTCCTTATTTTTAACATAAATAAGACTTTTGTACGCAGGAAATGTTTTGTCAGTATGAAGCCACAGCAGACAGTTATGAAATGAACACATGCCTAAAGTGACATTCAAGGACCCAACACTCTCTCGGGTGTCTTTAGCACCCTCCCTCCCCCGTCTAAGCACAGCGCGATGTGTTGACATCCTCCCTCTGTGATCACGGTGAAAGGGAGCAGATATCTTTGTAGAACACAAGCCCAGATGAAAGCCATGTAATTTAGATAGCGTCAATAATGACGGGGGGGGGAAACACAGCTTCTTGTGTACGTGACAAGGCAGCAGTACAGTACACACACACACACACACACACACACAGGCTGGAGGCGTACGTCATGGGTTGCAGCACAAAAGGACAGCCTGTAATTTGTAAATTGAGGGATGACACTGACATTATCCTTTGCGTTACGCTGAATAGATTCCCCCTCCTACTGTTCTCTCATCCTGACACTGTTCCACAGCAGGAGACCTACAAAATAAAATGGGCAATGTTTAAAGAAGCAACAAGTCCAACACGTTTATGTGTGTGTGCGTTTCCTCTGGCATGTGTTCTTGGAGGACACGTGGAAATTCAGATTAGATTAACACCCTTTTTGGATCTCTCTCTCTCTCTAGGAGGCGTATTCGGTGGCAAGACAGTTTAATCTGATCCCTCCCGTGTGTGAGCAGGCCGAGTATCATCTCTTCCAGAGGGAGAAAGTAGAAGTGCAACTGCCTGAACTTTACCACAAGATAGGCAAGTTTCCCCTGTTTCATTGAATGCCTCACGGTGAAATGTCTGGTTAGCATAAACAGCCTACGGTCAAAATGTTCATCCATTCAGTTTGTCATAGATGAGTAAAAACATAAATAATCTCTCTGGTGCTTATCTTTTTACCCATTTCTCTTACATTTTCACTTTTCTGGCACTGTCCTCGCACCTTTCTTCACTCCTCTTCCTTTGACGCATCTTACTCAAACTCCTCCTGTTTAACTCCCTACGGTCCCCATGGCGACAGGAGTTGGGGCGATGACGTGGTCACCGCTGGCGTGCGGCATCATCACAGGGAAATACGAAAATGGCATTCCTGAATCTTCCAGGGCCTCCATGAAGGTAGGCATGGTAACCTCATCATTGATTTTGTTTTTGACTTTCAAAGCAGGAGGGTTGTCTGCTCTGTTCCCAGAACAGAATGACCACGTGAATCAAAGTGAAAGCTGTGATCCTTAACAAATTTAACTTATTAAATCCACTTCAATTAGTGTCAATGTCAGTGAGACCTGGGACTAGTTCCATGAAGAGTCCCTGGTAACTGTATTTTTAAATATTTTTATTCACCCAGACATCACCGATGATCAGTGCTACCTAAGATATAGTGCCAAACCAGACAGCTTTGTAAGAATCTGCTTCTTCCCAAGTAATGTTTTTCTTAAAACAAATGATTTGTAATGAGACTGTATCATTATTTATTCCAATGTAGATTCATTTGTTAAATTTTTTTATTTAGTCTTTACTCTACATTCTCGAGCAGCTTCTATCTTGGTAAAAGCTACAGACACATTTTTGAAACAATCCTGACTGTACCTGCATATTTTTTCACTTGTTTTGAGAAAAATACTTTTTGGGGATTTATTTATAGGCAGGAACAACTTCATAAAATGTAGATTTTTTTTAACAATGATGATCAATTGAGATATGAAATAACAGCAAGTTGTGTTTATTTTTTCTTGATGTTCCTTTTTATCTTGTAAAATACTTGACACGTTCGTCTCTTCAGACTTCTAATCCTTCAAACTGAACAGTCTGAGGGGGGAAACTCATGACTGACACTGAGGCCATAACCATACTCTGCTCCATTTTGGGGGTCACAAGCCAAAAGGGTTGGGAACCACTGTTGTACCCGATTAACTTTAATTAACTAATTAGAAATATATTGCAGCCAAAATGATTCGGCTGCTTCTGAAACCAGCCTGGATGCCTTTATGGGAGGACATACAAACACCCAAGTTGTAGTGCTTCAAGAGCTGCAACAGGCATTTACACTCAGCAGTGCATGTCTGCAATAGACAAAAGACAAAGACATTGAGTCAACAACAAAAAACTGTTTATTGCGCAAAGCAACACACAACAGTCAACCGACAGTCTTGCACATCAACTGATGCATGAAGAGACCCATTTAAGAATGAACAGATTTCACCTTAATACAAGTTGGGAGGAAAGTGGAGGTAAAATAAAAAACCTACACACAGCCTGGTCTGATGTGACTGTAAATAAAACTACGAGGATGAACTGTGAAATGAGATTATATCCAGTGGATGCTCTGAGCCGGCACGACTCAGCTGTGACAAACACATGGGCCAGAATCCCTGTGGAGGACTTTCAACACCTATCTGATTGTGCGCCATGACAGATGTCCAACACAACATTTGGCAGATGCCTCTGATGCTTCGAACATTTAATAAAGTTACACTGGATGTGGTTTGGAGTCTTGTTTTTATTATTTTGTCATTTTATGGCATTCGTCTTTACTGCATTGTAACAGACAAAGCCAGTCAAGTGAACCAGCTAACTTTACCCTGTAGACGGCTGAACTGTATGAAGCGTTTCAAACCACATTCTGTGATGCTTAAAGGAATGATATGACATTTTGGGACATGTGCGTACATAGATGAGAAGGTCGACTCTCATGTCTGTTTAACTATGAAGCTGGAGCCAGGCGACGCTTAGCTTAGCATAAAGAGTGAAAGCAGGGGGAATCAGCTCGCCTGGCTCTGTCCAAAGGTTAACGCTCACTAATTAACACGTTATATCTTGTTTGTTTACTCAATGCAAAAGCACAAGTGTGAAAGCGACAGCGTTGGGGTTTACGGGAGGTTGTGTAACAGACTCAAAATGTCAAACTATTCCTGTGAGAGGGAAGCAGGGTGTGCATGAAGAAAAGTTTCACCCTGACTCGAAAAGTTTCAAACGTAATCAAATTTAATTCAAGGTCATATCCCAACCCACTATGGCCCTGGTGCCCTGCCCAGAGGAAATGGATCAATGCAAGGTGTCTGTATTGACATTATAATTAAATGAAGTCATGTCTGTAGCTCCTTAGCTAATTCTCTGTTTGTGCATCATTGATCCTTTTACATTGTGCTTACAGAGCTTACAGTCTCGACCTCTTGACTATTCTCCCATCTATTACTTTATTTCTTCACCTGTTCCCTTTTTTCTCTGCTATTATATACTTCCATGTGTACTTGCCCGTGTTTGATCTGTCTCTCATTTTTGTTGTTGCTTTGTCTAATCGTGCTTTCTCATAACCCTCCCTTTCCCCTCACTCCTTCAATCTCTCCCGGCTCCTCTCTCACGCCAGTCGTATCAGTGGTTGAAGGAGAAAATAGTAAGTGAGGATGGAAGGAAGCAACAAGCCAAGCTGAAAGAGCTCAACCACATCGCAGAGAAGCTGGGCTGCACTCTGCCTCAACTGGCTGTGGGTAAGACTTCCCTGCCCGCCTTCGCCTTCATATAACAAATGGTGTGGAAGCAGCCTTAAGCAAGGCTTTGAAGACATAACTGCTCAGTGCTGTCATGCAAGACACAACCAAACCCACATCATTCTTTGCACGATGTCTGTGTTTGCCTGTTATTTGTCTGGTGGGTTTGATTTCCCCTCCAGTTTCCCACCGACACATTAACAAGGCAGACCTTTCAAATGTATCTGTGTTTTCAGCTGCGTTATTGTGCACCGGCAGAATATCTTAGGAAGGTGGAAGTGAACGCACTAAAGCGTTTAAAAATCTGTGGTGTACTTTGGAAAAAAGTCAGTAATGTTAAGTTTACCATTTGTAGTAAATGGATTAAAAGAAGCAAAAACTTTGGATTTGTCTAATTAACACGCTACTTAAATTGTTATATGGGTCCAGGAAGAGCAAGTAGAGGACAAGACTAAAATGCTCAGTTTTATTTGTGGTCCGTTACAAGACAATAAAAGGCAGCAGTGCGCCGTCAAGTGGGCGGTGTGTGAATCTCAACCTCTCTCTCTCTCTCTCTCTCTCTCTCTCCAGCGTGGTGTTTGAGAAATGAAGGCGTGAGCTCAGTTCTTCTGGGAACATCCAACCCTGAACAGCTCACTGAGAACCTTGGGGCCATACAGGTGGGAACATGCTGTTTTTACCTGTGTTTAGGTCTACTCCCCGCTTAGTTTCCTCAGCTGTATCCACCGCTTTCCTCCAGCGCCTTCGATTTCTAGATCAAAAGGCTATATCTGAATCTCTTTGTGCATCCAGGTTTTTGTGCTTTGTTTTCCTTTTTGCCTCCCTGCATTTCCCACCTCCTTCCTGCCAGGCATATTCAAGTGTGCTCTTTCTCTTTTACCCAGGTCCTTCCTAAGATGACGTCTCATGTGGTGTCTGAAATTGACCACATCCTGGGCAACAGACCGTACACTAAGAAAGACTACCGCTCTTAGATTAGGTTGGTGGACCACCGAGATGTCAGCCCACCTACCTACCTACCCATACTGCTACCATGGACCCACCGTTCAGTGTTAAAGTCCATGGCCCTCTCCTTGGGCCCCACTTCAGCCTGGAGAAGACAGCCTTGCTAAGCCCAGCACTGCATACCATAACCTCGTTTGTTTGAGACTCAAATCATCTCTACCAGGTTCATCTCAGGTCCAGTCCAGTTCAGCCAAGAGACACTGCTTAAACTCAGCTTTTTGCAGACTCAAACGCAACCTAGTCCATTTGAGCAAATCAAAACTTTCAGCACCAGTCCATTCAAATATAACTATGCAGAGCTTCGTCTGACCCATGCAGGTGCTTAATTTAGAAATTCATTTAAATAAATTGATTTTTCATCTTCTTTTAGATGGCAAGGTATGCTAGAACGGCTCCTGATAGTCTGTGATACACATTTAAACACACTTACAGTGGATGTTTGAGCAGTACAGTATGAAAAGCACTGCAGGAGTATTTGGAGTAAAAGTGCCTTGCTCGAGGGCACCGTGATAGTAGTTGTTGAGTGAGATGTTTTTTTTTTTGCTTTTTCACTTTACCTACTCGCATCCAATGAGTCACACCACCGAGTCTCAAGCCTCCCTCTCTAATGTCCAGACTTCCACCCACAAGTAATTTAATTTGAGCACAGATTTCATGTTGAGCACATATTTTATTCATCAGAATACCACAGCTGAATACATCAGTGCAAGCACCTTAGACTTCAAACTTAGAGGTACCTTAGGAAACGGACATGACCCCCCCATCAGTTAGTCAGTGCTTTCATTAGATTGCTATGCAGTGCAGCAAGCAAAATTACCATATGAGCTCAATACTCTCAGCTCTTGTGTCAGAGGTACACGCTCAAGCCGTGGGATAAAATGTCTCAGTTATTTTCCCAGGAAATGTGAGGTTGACCAGTGACAAGGTAACCTGCCTTATGAATGAGGGCCCAACAAGCCCGTTCCCTATTAGCTTGGATTAGCTTTCAACTACCTACCAAATGTACTCAGTCCCATATTTAGTCTAGTACAGAATAGTATTCCGTAGATAATATAGGCAGAAAATCCTGAGTGTATTAACCAAAAGATGCATGTTTCTCCTGCTGTAGTGTGCCTCTCTTTTCCTTTCTACTAAGCACATAATCAAACAACACATGGGAGTTTGATCAAAAACACTGCGAGCTTGTCTGTTGGTGACCTGAAGGAGAGGAGCGTCAGTGTCAGTGAGCATGTCGCCCCCGTGTGGTCATTTTGAGGAACCGCTGCTCTGCTTCACTACATTAAAGAAGAGAGAAATAACGCTTTGCAAAAAGGTGGACTACTTTTCGCTCAGTTTGCGTTCATTATGGAGACATTTGACTCCTTTTCTGCCTGTGAACTGAACCTGCATTGCTGATTGCCCCAATGAACCTTGCAGAAAAGGACTTAAGCATAAAATATGTAATAAAACAATGAATGACCTCCTCGCTGGTCATGGTTATAACTGCAAAAACTGTTTGTTAATGTCATAAAGAGGCATATAGAGGCATTTGGGATGTGGCAAAGGTTACAGTATTTATTTTAGAGTAGCTAATAAATAGGACACTTATTTTGACATTTTGAGATATTATTTTTGTTTGGAGAATTATGGGGATGTTACATGTACCTTGTAACATACCTTGTAACATAAGAAAAAACATGAAGAAGCTTCTCTTGTATATGTCGACTTCACTGTACTGTATGGCTAATATATAAATAAGATGTAAATAGTTATTTTGCTGCTCCTCTGCCGCATCACTGCATCAGTTGCAGCGTTTGAGTCACTCTTTGGCCCATCCTCCTCCAGTCTGACGTTACACTGTCCCAGAATTCATCTCTGGCTCCAGAAGGATATTTCATAGAACTATTTATAAGGAGTAACGGTCAATTCTGTTAATTGTTTTAGCATTGTGGAGTCAGATTGTGAAATCTGCACTAATAATGGCATTATTTAAAGAATTGGGCTTCTGTAAGTAACAAGCTTCTGTTCAAACATGAGCATTGACCTTGAATATCTCTGACCAGGTGGCTCAGCTCTCTCAACACAGTTTGCCGCCTTCATGCGTTGTTGTTATGGTTCTTTTTCATCTGGAAAACAAGCCATCACAGAGATCAGCAGAAACGTTGGCCAGGTTCCAGCTGAGTCACTGTTTTTGTTGACTTGTAGCACAAAAACCCTCCAGACTTTAATTAAAGGAAATGTCAGTCAATGTAGACCTTTGCCAGAAATGCTTTTACACATATTGTAAAGGAGCATCAATAGGGAGTGTTTGGCTGACTGTATATTTTAAACAGTCTGCCCTTCCATAATGAATAGACTTCGTCATGACTATTTGCATTGGTAAATACAAGGGTGACCTGACCTCCTCTTACTCATCATTATAATGCAAACGACCATCCATTTACGAACAGAAAACATCTAGGCAAGCAATTTTCTGCTCTTTTCCCTTTAAAAGACATCTTACACACATCTGACTGCACTGTTCTAATATATGGTCTATATACTGAAATAGTAATTGGTCAGTGGATATTTGCTTCACAGCATGTCTGCTTCTGAGGTAAAATCGTTTAATGTCCTTTACCGTAACTCTTGGTGGCAAGATGTGTACTAACGTGTACATTTTAGTTTGTGTGCAAGTCAACAAGCCTTGCTCATGAGTTTGAGCCAGTGACCATGTTGGAACGCAGCGTGTGGAGACTTCTCTGCCCGACAGAGTGCCTTGACTTGAAAAACTTTCAGGGATGTCTTTCATTACGAGTTAAATGGTGTTCGGATGCTGTCCTACAAAGTGAGAATAGAACAATGTGCAGATTATGAAATTGCCTAATCTAGATATATATATTATTCATTTAGATGAAAACCTTTAAAAACAGTCCCTCACAAGTTTGTGTAGAGGTCACCTTCGGGAAATTGACTCAAACTGAAATATATAATTGCTGGAATCTAGAGTCCTACCCTACGGCTTGTTACAGCGTATGCCATTGGCTTTGTTCCGTCTTGGCTTTATTTAAGCTGATTCCACAAAATAATCTTACTGCAACAGTTTAATCAGAGAGGTAAATGTGATTTCCCCGAATACTGTGTCGCTGATGCAGCAGCATTCAGTATCCGCTACTCTTCACCAAACGGGTTTCTGTAGAAGGGAAGCAAGCAATAAAATATTCCTGTGGGCACCGATGAAAGGTCATGTAATGCAGTGACTCAGTGATCATTTAAAGACCTCACCATGGGAAATGGGTCTTAATGCCAAAATGGAACAAAGCTGGAAGCAACTTAAGCTGTCACATTTTCAACTCTTAACTGATTCAGAGACCATAAGATGTCCACCAGTGTGACACATCATCTTTGACCCAATATTTCCTGTTCTGGTATGAAGACAACCAAAAATCAATTCCTATAAAAATGTGTGGAGTGTAATCTAATCTACGGATCAATGTTTTCTACAACATGCACACTTGTGTATGAGAAAGACTTGAACAATCGAGTCTGGTTCTTTTCTTTTTTGTTAAAGTGACTTGCAAACAAACATTATTTATCTGTATATAGTCTATATGAAAGTGTAATTATAAATAAATGCATTGCCAATGGAAACAAAAGCGTCTCCGTTTTGCTTGTGACATCAGGCTCTACTAGTCAAGTTGAACCTGATGGAGTGCAACAATATAATTCAACAGTTTCTTACACAAAATCTATCAATATCTTATCCTTAAAAAGGACTCTGAAGCACACACAGAGGACAAGTATACCTGGTTGCTTTATTTGTTACAAAACCTGGAGAAACAGCCTCCAGACATTTGATCATGAAATTCATGAAGTTGAAATGTGATATTCCAGCCCCCGACCACCCTTTAAACCCCATTCCTAACTTAAGTGAAAAACAATATAGGGTACACCCATCTTATGTAAGTGTAAACCACTTCCTCCCCCCCTAGCCAATCCCACCCCTTCATCCCTCCAGCTGCCACCCTCCCCTTTTCTTCGTCCTTTACTTGGAGCCTGTGGACAGCAGGGCGATGAGTCCCGAGGAGGCACTGATGGACAGAATGTAGTTGCTGGGGAAAAAAAACTACGTTAAGGCAAAAACAAGCATGGACAGAGTGCTAAATGTTACAATAACTTGAATAATAATAACTTTATTTATACAGCACCTTTTAAAAACTGTGTTTACAAAGTGCTTTGACAAGCAACCTAAGCAATACATAAAACTGAGTAGTAGCGTGATTAAAAGGATACACGGTGGGGTTGAAGTTCTTGAGCAAGAAGAAGGAGGTGATGATGACGAGGACCAGGAAGAGAGTGTTGTTGTAGAAGATGGAGAAGGTGGTGGCCTCGTAGTCGGCGACCTCGTTCTTCTTCCATAGGATCCTAGACAACCAGAAAAAAACACAGTATCAAACACTTGTGTAAAAATACTGTGTTGTGTGGGCATTGCAAAGAAGCCTTCACATGGACTCAACAGACTGAGAGTCAAAATGTGGAAAGGCTCTTAAACTCACCTGAGAAGACTGTCAAGTCTGCCATGTTAATAATGCATTTTTTAAACCAAGATGATTACATATGGCTGTTGTGTCTAATCAACTCTACGCTAATAAAATGTTGACATCACCAACTATATTCCATGTGCACTTATTTCTCTTTAACGTAACATTGCATCAAACGGTTTCCCAGCTAAGAGAAGGGTAGCAGAGCAGATCATGGCGTTTTGCCTCATTACTTGGTGCGCACTCTCTCCTGTGTGACGACACGTTACAGCGGTGATCACCATACCAGCTGAATTAAGTAGGGCTATAACCCGACCCACTGCTCGACAGCTATCTGAAGACACCACATTTATGCACATATATACAGTCAGGCCCATAAATATTTGGACAGTGACACAATTTTTGTACTTTTGCCTCTGTACACCATCACAATGGATTTGAAACGAAGCCATCAAGATGTGATTTTATAAATAGACTTTCAGCTTTAATTCCAAGGGGTTTGACACAAATATCACATTAACCATTTTGAATTGGACAAATTAACATAATTATAAACATATGGATTATTTTTAATACTTTGCAGTCAATGAATGCCTTTGAGGTGCTTTGCCAGGCCCTCAGTTTTGTCTTCAGTAGGTGAAAAGCTGCTCAATTGGGTTGAGGTGAGGTGACTGACTCGGCCATTGAAGAATATTCCATTTCTTTGCCTTGAGAAGCTCTTGGGTTGCTGTTGCAGTATGTTTTGGGTCGTTATCCATCTATATGGTGAAGCACCGTCCTATACGTTTTGCAGCATTTGGCTGAATATGAGCAGATAGTTTTAGTCCTATACACTTCAGAATCCATCCTGCTACTTCCATCAGCAGTCACATCATCAATAAGCCATATATGCCCGTGCCATAACACTACATCCACCATGTTTGACAGATGGTGTGGTGTGTGCTCAACTGCATACTTTCAAATCCATTGTGATGGTGTCACTGCCAAAATACTTATGGACCTGACTGTATGTCTGACATATATTTGTCAAAGATAATTGTGAAACCAGAAGTGCAAACATGCTGCAAAACACACTGTACTGAGGTACAAGATGATGCATGTCTAACCTCTCATCTTTCTCCTTGCGGGACATCTTGCGGTTGTCTGCCTCAGACAGCTTCCTGGTTACCTCTTTGGAAATGGCATCTTCACGTTTCTGGGCCACTCTGGAGGGAGGGAGGGAGGGAGAGAAAGGTGAAAAATCCCCCTCATTTGTTCTACACGATACTTTGTTTACCTAGGAAAAGTTCAAAAGTACTGTATCCTCGACGTTGTTTCAAGGTTTCCCCAATGAATGCCTTATTCTGTGTTGATCAAATTACAGAGGTTCTGTATCAGCAGTGTGACAGTAATATACATGCACACTGATCCAACTGATGTACATGTACAGGGGAGAGAAACAGTAAAACCTGCAGATGGACGACCGTACAGTAGTGTGTGTGTGTGTGTGTGTGTGTGTATCCTTCTTACTTGTGTTTGAGAACAAACTTGACGTTCTTGTAGGCAAAGGCCACCAGGTAGCTGCTGACCAGAGTCATCACGCCGTACAAAACCGCTGACTGGACAAGGTCCATGTGCCAAATCCTCCAAAACAGCCCTAGAAAGATATAGTCAATCACTATTGGCTAAATGATCCACTCAATATGCAGTATGTTGGTTAAATACATACTCTAACTAAACTTTATGTAACTAATCAACTATGCAGTCAAGTTTAGATTCCTAGATCCATGTTTTTTATATTGCTTTTCTACAAAACAAAAGGCTACTAGTCAACTATATTGTTTATTACTATTATGCAAACCTGCACTTAAACCTACAGTCACTTAAGCACATTAGATCAGTGTCATCAGTGACAGTGGTTTAACTTCAGAATTAGTGATTCTTATCGATAATAGTGAGTTATTTTGCTCTCCTATCATCGAAAGCGTATGCGGCATTAAACTTTATTGAAGGTACTTTTGAAAAGCACATCATTAAATCACGTTTCTCCTAAAATCACCAATGAATCAGGGTTAGCTCATCGAGTTAGCAGCAGCTAGCTGACGCCAGTCTCGCTGGTACTCACAGATCGGGATGGCAGAAACGATGAGCGCATTTCCGTAAAAGAGAGCGGTGGACTTTGCTGAAAGGTTTCTGCTGAAGTCCTGGAGGAGAAGGTCTTCCTCTGACTGCTGCTTGTTGCTACCTTTGGGAGCCATGCCTGCGGATCGACTGGCCCGTCCGTTGCTCTGCTATGGACACAAGAAGACTGACACGTCGGTATACGAGAGAGAGAGGGACGCGTCAGCAGCAAACCCGGAAATACGACGGCGTGCTTCTTCTTCTTCTTCTTCTTCTTCTTCTTCTTCTTCTTCTTTGTTTAGAGAAGACTAGACACGCTACCGCTTACTGCTGCCCTCCGCAGGAAGACAAAGACACTGCACCTGTTACACTAGTTCACATTAGTAGGTTTTAATTTTCTCAACTTTGGAGTTATTCATCTCTGTCATTTCTAATCTGGACTATTTTTTGCCGCCCTCACTGGAACATTTTGTAAAACTATACGTGAAGTGTCTTGCCAACTTAGCCAAGTAGGAGTAGAGGGAAAACACATTAGCACCACCTGCTAGTTTACTGAAAACATTATGTAACCAACGTTACGGTAACAGTTCTGTAAAATCAATGTGTGGCTGCAAAGCATACTGCTGTAACTAAGGACGCACTGATATATGATAGTGTTAGCTTGATGCAGGTGATTAGATACATCATTAGCTAAAATAGCATTTTTAAGCTAACGTCATATGGTTACAGCGGAGGATACTATAGTTTTCAGTTTATTGTTGTCTTGTTGTTTTGCATTTTGCATTTTGCCAATACAATCCCATAAAAATGTATGCCTGTTTAGTTAGTGTTGGAGATTTATTTGTATTGTTGTTTGTTGTGAGAATATGGCTGAATTAGTTTAATTATAGTAGCAGCAGCCTCGTTACTACTTTACCTAATTTAAGTTCTTATTAAGGCTTTTGTTTTGAAGGTAGGTGGCAGCTTAGGGGCGGGAGGCGTTTCCACATATATGGGTACACAGTTCTGTCAGGATTAATGTTTGAGAGGCTGCAGGTGCTGTTGTTTGCCAGAATGGTGGAATAAACCATATGAAACGTGACACTTGCCTGGACAATGGACTTATTTTTTCCCTGCGTAAGATCTGATCATTAGGTGCCTTAGTGGTTGTTTGCTTTCAGTTTTGTTTAATATTTAGTTTTATTGATCAGAGGACATATCTCCACTACAATAAGTTTAATTTCCCTAAAGCAAGAACAGGATACTGTTGAGTTGGCTAGCTCCTCCACTTTTTAGCCCTAAATGTATTCCCATGGCAACTAACATTTTAAATACTGAAGGGGAGGGTTGCAGGGATGTAGATATTAAGTCTATTGTCTGTTCTGCTCTCTGGAGGACGGTGGCGGTAATGTGCCTGGATGCCAACCGCCATATAAGTAGAAGAAGAAGAACAGATGGGTTTTTTTAGAATTCTGAGATTAAAGTCAGAACTCAAAATTCTTTTTCGCATGTATCCTAATCCTCTTCTGTACTATGTTCATCAAGCAAGTTAACAAAACATTTTCCTCGTATTTTCATTATTTGAAACTTGAGCTAGAAACGTTAGCATTAGGCAACCTTTTTTTGACTAGCAAATTGATTCTCCGTTGTCCCGGACACCAATAACCAATGACCATGGTAAGTTTTAGGTCAAAATAAGAAGCAATGCCTTCACACATTTCATATAGCTGCTAAATCCTAGTTTTCAAAAGGTATTTCAAATTAGCTATTGACTCCCATCAGATCATCGTAGTTAAAAGAGCATGATGTGGTATAATGTTAATCCCTGTAGAGACGCGGATCCAGCACCACTAACTCAAGGAGCAGCTCTTATACCTGCCGGTATCGCACGCTTGCCCCCAACTC
>JAVQJF010028070.1:0-11096 GCA_036023855.1 Gadopsis marmoratus | reverse complement strand
GCTGCCCTCAAGTGTCTCTCACAGGTACTTTAATCGCTCACTCCCACAAACATGTTTGTATTTGAGGATTTAGGAGCGACTAATTAATTAAAAAGATCTGTCATATTTTAACTCACTTAGGTTATAAAGAGAACCACCCGACACAATCAGGAATCCACAAATCTCAAGATTGGATTTAAGCTATTTTTTTTTCCCCCCCATTGCTGGTGATTTGAAGAGGATGAAACCACATGAAAGATGATTGGGCAGCCATAACCAGCAAAAGGAGAAAAAAAAAAAAAAAGATTGTCTGTTCCTGTGCAGATGCAGCTCAGAGCTTCAAATTGTTCTCGTTGGTGTCTGGTTACTGTGGATAAGACAGGCTTTTACTACATTCATTAATGTGTTAATCAGTTTCCTAAAGCCTAGGGGATGACGTCTTCAAATTGCTCGTTTAGTGCAACCAACAGTCTTAATTACGAGAAAATCCTCACAGTCGAGATGTTGGAACCAATGACCTGAACAATTAAATAGTCGTTAAATCTCGGTGAAGGGAACGTTGATGATCGATTGCTGGCATCTGCACGTGATGAACAGACATTTATCACAGATCATTCCGTGGCGCTCCGACTAAAAGAATCCAAAACAGAGGAGTTCGTGAAACAAACAGCAGTGGCAAAATGTGCATTATCTGTGTTCATGCTTGTCCCGTCGTCTTCATCCCATCCGTCCAAGCACCTGCTCAACGTGATTCATCAGTGATCCACTCGGCGTCCGTCGCAGGTAAAATAAAAGGGTTCCTTCCTCTGTTTGGTTTCCAGCTTTCAAGCTTCCATCGGTGAGAAGGATAACAAAGGGACGAGTCCACATTAATTAGAGATTTCTCACAACGCTGACGGCTGAGTATGTTCGATAAACCTGGAAGTCCTTTTGTAAGATATAAGGACACATTTAGCAAGCACTAAGGTTACCATGTTGGAAAGAATTAACTTGTTTCATCCAAATCGACGCAAATGAAATAACAGAATATTATAACATCATCGAATAAAAATGTTAAAAATATGGCCGATGGCTGATTAGGACATAAAGTCTTTATACCAAAGTTTTGGAAGGTTAAGTATATGTGAGTATGAAGGAGCTGATCCGGATCAGGACGGTCTCTCAGTACGATGACGCTGCACAAGCAGATGCTGATCTGGGGTCGTCAGGTCCCAAGTCGGCACGCAAACTCAGCTTCCCTCCCAGAGCCTCGAACGGTTGGAGGCTTAAAGTTCATTTTGCGGCTGCTGATGTTGCTGCAGGATGCTCAGCTCCTCGATCAGGCCCTTAAAGGTGATTCTCCGCTCGGGCATGAAATGCCAGCACCTGCACATCAGCTCGTACAACTGTCGAACATGAATTGTATTAGACAACAGGTTGTTAAAAACCAAACTGCAGCTGTTAACACGTGTTGCCTGTAGCAGGAGACTACGTTCTGCTGCTATAATAAACATTTCAAATGGGAGTTGACTGAACTTCTTGTCTAGATACCACTACGGGTAAATGACGAAATTATTTGGTTGCCCTGAGCTTTTTTGGAACCTTGCTCTTCCTCACCGACAGGAGACCTACTGTTCAAAGGGAGCTGCTACTCTTCCTTCAGTCTGTCATTCCTGACCGCAAACATTTAGACTTATCGTTGGTGTTGCTTTTCTCTGCATTAGTTTTGTGAATAAAGACAGTTCTTCAGTACAACAACCTGTGTCCATGTTGTCAGTGTGTTGTGTTGATAAAGACAAGTTTCTTACATGCTCAGGACAGCCGTCGGGACGTGGCAACCTCCTCTCTTCTGTCAACAACTTTACCAACCGGATGATAGTCATCTGACCTTGAGTTCGCCCGATCATACCGAGGAAGAGCTGCGTGGCCGAGGACAAGGGCAGGTTACAAAACACACGTTTCAATACAGGCTCTATTTTGTACTTGGACATGAAATTACAGCTCCGGGGGAGCCGTGATGAGCACAAAGCACTTTAGTGAAGATACAACACAGTAATCCAGCCTGTGCGGCTCAGTTGGAATAGCTTTTCCTTTTTAGCTTCTGTCCCATCAGGTCCTTTTAACATGTCTTCCTTTTCAACATTCACTTGACCGGTGCAGGTCTTTGTTGCCAATTGCCTTCCAGTAATAGTTGCAGGTTAAAAAGCCTGATGTAAATGAAAGATCTTCATGACAAATGAAGCTCTTAGCGTTGGCAACACGCTGTAGTTTGGACGCGGCTCCTGGCGGAGTCTTGCAGTCTGCCGCTCTGGCCGAAGACCGACACCATCTGTCGCTGCGCTCGCGCGTGTGTGCAATGTGGAGATAAATTCGGCTCTGTATTTCTATGAGGCCAGTACAGAATGTGTTGGATGTGTAATCATTATCCAAGCGTACAAAAATACACGAGCATTTTAAGTAGTTCTCGAGTGGCGGTAAGGAGGGCACTGCACACTGACCGTCATCGGGCTCTTGGAGGAGTCACAGTAGGTGATGAGTTCGTACAGCGTCACCCCAAAGGACCAAACGTCGGAGGCCAGGTAGAACTTGCAGTTAGTCAAACACTCTGGGGCATACCTGAAAAACAAAGTGTGCGAGCATGAAGACCTTTTTTCTTTTTAGCGTGGCCATGCTTTCCCTGTGTCGGGCACATATGCTGCACTTGCGTGTTCCCAGTGTTGACATCACGTGCAGCATGCCGCTACTGAAACATGCTGCTTTAATAAACCATTACACACATTCAGGTGCAGAGAGAAAAGGCACCTATAACACATTTCAGATGCTCCCGTACAGATATATTCCTGCAAAAGGAACCAGCTTTAAGTCTTTACTCTTTTGAAATGTTAGGAGGAAGAGCATTTGTTGCCATGTCCACGTAGGAACAAATGGGTTTGGGATTGAAATGGCAGCGTGCAGATGATTGTTGCAAGGAACCTCTGGATGTGTCTTTAAAATCGGCATTTAATAAAATTAGACCAATGCTTTTAGGAAACTAGCATCGCACAAGACTCTCTCCAAACCAACGAATTCTAAATATTTATTGTATGTGGTGATTAATATTAACAGAATCCCTTAAAAGTATTCCGGCTCGGTTAATACAGTCCCTGGTAATTTAACCGCCTGAAGCCTTCATCATCACAGCTAAAATTGCCCCTAAATGCCAAATAAATATTAAACAGTTTTTGGTTTACATGAGTAGATGAAACACCAGATTATGTTGAAAATCAAGCATTTTTCAAGGAGTACTTATATTTGAATTCAAGCACTTTCCAAACTGTCAAGACTTTGTATAAACCCTGCTCTCTGTTCGTGACCTCAGCTCAGTTCTTTAGCTACAACTCACACCAGAGTGACTTTTATTCTCTTCGTCCCCATTTCTCCTACACATTAGCGATCGCGTCACATTACTGTCCTTCTGTAGTCGATCCCTTTCTGACCCTTTTCATTCTCCCCACAGTCGAGTCACAGTGCTTTTCTGACTTGCATCCTTCTCTCCTCTCGACTCACCAGAAAACAGGGCTGTCGTTTTCATCCTTGACCGTGTAATATCCCTCATTTTCCTTGATGCTCTTGGTGAGGCCGAAGTCGCCGATCTTCACCGTCCTCTCGTTCTCCACCAGCACATTTCGGGCAGCCAGGTCCCGGTGGATGTAATTTTGAGATCCCAGATAGTCCATTCCCTGAGACAAAACAAAAACAGGGTCACCGCAACATGCAGACAAGCAAAGCTACGTCTGTTAATTGAAACACTAGATGCATTGCCAGCCACACACATCACATGACTACTGTTTTGGAAGGCAGATCGTACCAGTACCTATACAGGAAGTGTTAAAAGATTTCAAAAATAGTTTGAGCGTGTGTGCTAAAATTACCAATTACCTACATAGTGGTCAGGTGTTAAACTGCTAAAGACTGACAGCTGGTATTTTACTTTTAGGCACTTTTAATGCAGAGATGCCTGATGGTTTCAGCTGGTCTGTGAAAAGAAACCATTACCTTGCATATCTGGATAGAGTAGCTGAGCAGGGTGCCGAGCTCGGTCTTGCTTTTGTTTCTGGGTAGATACTCCTTCAAACTGCCCAGTGGCACGTACTCCATGATCAGCTTGATGGCCTGACCCCCTACAAACAGATTCACACACAAATGCAATCAGATCACCGATTCTGCTATACGATTAAACTACAATCTGTTCACTGGATGTTTACAAAGTTTTTCAACCTGTTTCCCAATTTCCCAAGCCTCTTTTTCCTAATCCAAACAAAGATGGTAGCTGGACATGACATATCAGTTACAGTATATTGGTATGATTGATGTTCCTCTCCAATCTATTATATTTTCTCACAATTGTTTTTATTGCTTTTCTTGAGAAAACAAAATTTGGGAAACAGGTTAAAGAGATTATTGTGCGGGTGGAATATTGTGTTATCCAGATGTTTAAAAGAGTCCTTAAAGATTCTGGAAATATTTCCAGAACATTGGTGAGTGTTGCAGCCGCCCCCGCGACCCGGAGAAGAGGAGGAACATGGATGGATGGATGGATGGTGAGTGTTGTTAAACGACACCATGTTTTCGAAACGTCACATCAACTAGAATCTAGTGTCGCCCCCAAGATTTTTACATGATTATATATAATTTATTTACAATGCTTTTATTTTGAAAGATAAACCACCAAAGCTTAATCTCTACTGGGTTCCTGGAGCAGATGTGCTAATGTTTTATGTCGTATATGAACATAAAACTTCAATATGTGTTAATTGTGCCTTTTACACACTAAAAGTATCAAACATTATGTCAACACTGCATGTCGGCTACACCTGAACCTACTGGTACACTACGTCTGTGGCAAATAGTCTTTTTCGTCTTACCTTCCTCTTGGCAGATGCCCTTGTATTTGACAATGTTTTCATGGTAGAGTGCCTTCAGAATGTCGATCTCACGCGAGAGGTTGGTGCTCTGCTCTTCACGGTTCTCAGGCTTTAGGGACTTCACCGCCACCAGCTCACCCGTTCTATCTCCCCGAGGATCATAGCGACACAGCTCCACCTTACCAAAGTGACCCTGCATGAGCCAAATGTGAGAAATTTAAGTTATTCGGATCATGAATGAGTTCTAGTCTACTTCCTGTGTGGACCTTATGTTTATCATTGCCTAAATTACTTCAGTTCTGCATCTGCTCTTGCTTATTTCTGGTCTGTAGATATTTGTCTTCTGTATGTCATGAAGCACCACATGAAGTATTTTTTAATAATAGTGAGATGATGTGAACTGTACAATAGGAAACCATACTCACCAAAATACTCGCAGTACTAAATGCAATGAAGGTAATAATATATTTAATACGAAACCCTTGGCCATATCGTTTTATTTGTGCATTTACAAATTGTCAGTTTCATTCATTCTTTTAAGTGGTAACATCTGCTATACAGAGATGAACAGCATCAATCCAGCAGGAACAGATTACCTCTCCCAGATCTCGGACCTTCCTCAGGAATCTCTTCTCAAACATGGTTGGGTCCACCTCTGGTGTAGGCTTGGGTTTGAGAGGTGGGTCTGAGCGGTGGAAAAAAGACAAATACATTAACCGTACAGGGTGAAACATGTCTTAGGCGCACTTGCGTCATAGGAAGTGTATTGTGGGTTTCACCAGAAATTTCTGTGGTTATACAAACTGTTCGCTTGCTCAGGTTTCCACACAAATGTCTACTTATAATAGGACAATTCATTATTCAAGCAAGACTAATTTGTGTCGCCATTATCAATAATTAGAACATGGTTCATTTAACCAGTGTTTTTAATCAAATTTTCAAGCTTTTTTATGTGGAACTTATAGTAGATTGATATTTAAGTGAAGGTGATTTCGTAGCTGTGTTAGAATTTTATTAATATATAGTGAAATAAGCGTTAGCGTTAGTAAGCCTGACTGCAGTATCTAATTGTGGCCAGCAGGTGGAAGAACAGAGCACTGTGTTGCCATGGGGCCCAGCTGAGGGGCAGATCAGTGATAATGCACCCAGTGAACTTCCTCATGATCATCTGAGTTGAGTAAACAACTCTCTCTCTCTCTGTTTGCACTGCTTTCTAGGCTGCTGCTGCTCGGTGAGATACAAACCATGCAAAACACTCAGCTCATATTCCAACTGTCAACAGCCGCGCTGTTCAACCTGTACCTGCTTTAGTCTGGTGAATACTACTACTGGTTTTACTTCATATTTGCACCCTATTTCATGAAAATACTTATAAAAAAAAACATATAAAGTACATACTCTTTTCCTCTAGCATGTCTATGTCTCTGACGATAGCCCTGAAGAAAGGCCTCTTCATGGGGTCGTAGTTCATGCAGTGGGTCATCAGTTGAGCCAGCTCTCTGCAGTCTGGGGTGGCCAGTTGGCACTCCGTTTCATAAAACCTCTCCTTCTGCTCAGCACAAAGACACACATAGAAATAAGGAAATGCATGCAAACAGAGTTAACGTGATTTTGATATGCGATGGCGGACAGGGGAAGTGAAGGAGGAGTATAAAAATGACAGTGGAATAAGAAAAGATTATATACAGTCATCGTCGTCCAAAGTTCCCTACCTCTGTGAGTTTCTTGTCTTTGAGGGGGACCTCTCCATCGTAGCAGATCTCCCACAGGGTGGTACCAAAGCCCCACTTGTCTGCTGCGACGCTCAGGGAAGACGCGCTCTTCACGCACTCCGGAGCGATCCATGGGATACGATGCACACACTCTGCAGAGGCAACAGTAAATCAATTAAGCACAGATTTGTTTGATTCCCAGGGTGCGAAAACAAAAGGTGATGACTGGGGATGTGTGAAATACAGAACGTGGGCTCAACCTAATTAGTGGGATATAATTTGACCAACGTGAAGATAAGTGGCGATGAGATTGTTCAGACGTGATGGGAGCAATATTTCCACGTATGAAATATTGTCTTAACCTTGTTAATAAGCAAAAGAAAGAATACTCACTGACATTACAAACGCCCTCAACACACTGAAATATGAGAAGTAAAAACTGATGAACTATATAAAAACCATAACATTCCCTTTTCTGTCTATGTAAGTTTTGTGGTCCAGGTCCTACCAGTGCTCGGCAGCACCTGAAGCAGCGCTATGTCTTCTGTGATCCATGTTCTTGATATTTGTTTGCTTTTTATTATCCTAGTATTGTCATTTTGTTACTTCTCTTTACATATGGCGTCTATTGTATGTCTGTCTGTCCTAGAGGGATCCTGTCTGTCCTAGAGGGAAAAATACGATCACTTCGACCAAAAAGCTGACAAAATCTCCATGCTCAACATTATTTGGAAGTAGTGGTTATGGTGTGGCCTTATGGATCGGAGCCAACATATTCTCACCAGAAACCAACAGTAAAATACAGTACAGCTCTGACAGGCGGACTGGGCGGCTGACTGGATTAAAATGTTGACTGACTGTGTCCACTGAATCTAAAAAGCCTTGGCATCGGCTGGCTGAAATATATTACTCTGGAAGAAATATACTGGAAGACGGACTAACTGATTGGCTGACCTCCACAGTTGGCTTTTTGGCTCCATAAACCGATAACATAATAAGTGTGTGCAGCTCAGACTGGAACACGGGATGACTGACTGGAGGGAAAGAGGAGGAGGAGTAAAGAGGGAAAGAAGCAGTGGAGGGGCAGAAGATGGAGGCAGAAATGGAAGCGGGGAAGGAGGTAATTGAGTGTAAGGACAAAAGAAAGAAAGTGAGGTGAATGGATTGAGGGTTTGAGTAAAGCGATCAGAGATTGCTGGGAAAAGGGGAAGAGCGCTCCCAGCGGGTTTCTCAGCACTCTACCCACTATGTATGTTCAATCAAATCTACGTACAAGGACATCGACGTGTAACTGGAAGACTGATTGTTCTGCAAAGGGATGGAGACAGAAGAAGAAACGTTAAGAGTTCTGGGAACAAAGAGGGAGGAAGGAGCATCCCGAGGGGCGTGTGGCGATGGACATTTGCACGGAGACATTTCCAGTCTGTGCTGTGGTTTGCAGATCCATCTGCACAGCAGCGGCGTGTTATATCACACAACTTCTGGCTCTTAGAGGCAAACAGAAACATGAGGCGGCCATTTGAGGGGAACTGTGCAATCTGAGAAATGTCCTCGTCATGCCGTCTTCCCTGAACCCAGGCCGAGCTTTTACAAAACAAATTACAGTCCGAAAGGGAAATGTGCCCAGCGCAACGCGTATTGATTATGTGACAAATATGATTCCTATTACTGACAACCTCTGCTTGATCGGAAATGCTCTTCTTTTTTCTGTATTTCGTGGGTATAAAAGGGGGTACAGAGGATGACTTTTAAGCAAAAAAAAAAAAAGAAATAATCAAACTCAAGACCGGGCAGTGCATAGAAGGAGAAGCAACAACAAGCATTGTATTAGTTTGTGTGCGGCAGGTACAAGTGTTAGGAGACGGCAAGGAGCGTGTTCTGAGTTAGTCTGATGTGGCCAATAATCAGACAGACCAACGTCAACGCGTTTCTGTTTCCATGAAGTGCGGGTCATAGTCGAGTTAAGTCTTAAAAATGGCCTTACCGCCAGTTTTTGTAATCTTTGGATTTCTAGCTAGTTTTCAAAATGTAGTGGAAATCACTATGAACAAGTTATTTTTGTTTCACTTTATTACATGTAGCTGTGTGCATTTTATGTGCTCTCGTTTTGGTTTCACTGTCATTTACAGCTGACTGTGAAAGAAAGTGGAAGTTACTGTGAAATTTTCCATGGGAGCCGTTTTGCAACCATTTAGGTTTCACTTTTGTGTGAGAGAGAGAGACTGACTGACTGACTGACTGACTGTGTGCGCATGTCTGTGCTTTGTACCCACCCTCTCTAGTGAGTACTGTGATTGGTATTCCTGGGTCGCTGAGCTTGATGAAGGGTCCTCCTTCATCGGTGCCCAGTCCGTCCCTGGCCAGCAGGATGTTTTTAGCACACACGAAGCCATGGACCAGCTTTTTATCCTCCTGCAAACACACACAAAATACAACAAACCTATGAGTTCACAATGGAGAGGGCAAATATAAAGATTGTAATACTAACTTTATTTGTATAGCACCTTTTAAAAACAGAGTTTTTCAAAGTGCTTTGACACTCAAAGCAAAAAACAAGATGCACAAAATAAAAAGAGCGATACAAGTAAAAGTAATTAAAACTCATAAAAGACCACGGTAAAACAAAAACAATATAAGAATGATATACTGACGATATAAGGACCACATCACGTAAAAGCAAGTCGATAAAAATGTGTTTAAAGAAGTGATTTAAAAGAGGCTGCTGACTCTGCAGCCTTATCTCATCAGGGAGGTCGTTCCAGAGTCGAGGGGCCCTGATGGCAAAAGCTCGGTCACCTTTAGATTTTAGCCTCGACTCCGGAATGATCAGTAGGGCCCCACCTGAGGATCCAAGGCTGCGAACTGTCTCGTATGGGGTTTTGTTAATAATATGGATCTAAGAAGTAATCGCATGAAGGACTCGCATGCTTACCTTCATGGTTTGTCTGTATGCGTGTGTGTGTTTCGCTGTCTCACCAAGTAGCTGAGAGCTGAGGCCAGCTGCTTGGCCACCTGGAACTTCCATGGTGTGCTGAGTGGACTCTGCTGTCTCCTCATGAATAGGTCCAGCGGTCCTAGCTGGACAAACTCCTCGACCATGATATCTGTTCCGCACAAACACAAAGAGACACGTGTCAGAGATGCTAGAAACAGCCGCTCACTCTCATGCACATGTACACACCGCACAGTTCCCATCATGCACTTACTCTCCTGCTGGCGGACACACACTCCATACAGCAGCACTATGTGTTTATGGGACACTTGTCGCATCATGCTGGCTGTTTCGAAGAAGGCCTGTCAGCAGAAAGAGAAAGATGACTCAACACATAGCACATCACAGAAGGCTTTATGGTCTGATTAGATTTTTAAACAGCTTGCTGCTACGCGTCTACATTCTGTAACCTATAACCAATCTGAAAAATAAGACCAGGAAGTGTGCAGGATCTGTGAATGTGTCTCACCAAGGAGATGTCCCTGTGTCCAGAACCCAGCACCTTCAGGACCACCTTCACCTCCTGGAAAGATGAGTAACCTATATCCTCCTCCTCCTCCTCACTCTTCACCCTCAGTGTGCCTGAGTAGATGTTGGTTCTTGTGCCCCGGCCAAGGTGCTCCTCCTGGTTAACGCAGCAGGGAGCAGGGAACAACACGGTATTACATAAAATAGTTACGTCCAGTATTCAAACTATGGCTAAATTTAAAATTATATATATATATATATATATAAGAGAAGATTAAATGTATCGTTAACAGTGTTTGTTCAACTGTGTGGATTAATGCAAATGTCAGGGAAAGATAATAATTTGCATAATGTAAATCTTCTGAAAGCGCCTTGATAATGCAAATGCAATGGCCTGCGATAGCACTACAATTTTAGATGTTTGTGTGTGGACTAAACTGTTTTGAGGCTGTACTTTGATGTGGTCTTACTGCATTACGTTAAAAAGGTGACATGACTTGTAACATAATAAAAAAACCAAAAAGAATGCATTGACAATCATTTAAAACTTTGGAATACATCATATGGACTTACATTTTTGTAATTTATTTGGGGAGTTTTGCATCATTACAGCTACAGACATCGCCGTCATAAGATGGGAGACGTACCTGTTCAATCTCCTCCTTGAGAATGCGATGGAAGCTGAGCTGACTCTCCTGCATGGGTGTCTGAGTGGCCGGCGCTCTCTCTTTCGTGACCACCAGCAGGTTAGAAACCTCTGCAACACAAACACATGCACTTTTAAAGCATTTTTTAATTTACATTTTCTGCTGACCAGTTTCAAAATTATGACAATGTTTTAGATTCTTCTTTGTCAAAGTCTTGCTGCAGGTGCAGGGCATTTGTTTATGACTATTGTTTGTGTTGGGTAATCCCTCGCAGAGAATATCACGTCTCCTTGTATTGGTGTCAAGGTCCTACTATTTTAGCACTGTTGAAATTTTAGATTGATTTGAAAAGTCTGCACTGCAGTCAAGCAGAAACTGAGGGCAGCACACAAGAACACTACAAATGTATAGACAC